>REGO01000381.1:1375553-1486458 GCA_010120015.1 Rhombomys opimus | reverse complement strand
TGGGAGAACCAGAGGTGACAGGTAACTATAGGGGCATGTTGCTTTCTGGATACAACAGAATTGTTGTACATATGAACTCATAGTGGTTGTGACAGCTTACAAGAGATCTTCACAAGTTCAAACCAGACAAAATTCACAGCCTGGGCAGGGGAAGCAGTCACACAAAGACCTGCCCTGAGATCAGGAGCCTTTGAGGTCCCTGGTGTGTCAACTAGGCTTCAGTGGAAGTACACATATATGAGAAAATAAAAACAGCATGCACACTCACACACATGGTGGGGGGGATAAATTGTTTTTGTGGAAAACAGGGTAGATCTGGGAAGAGTTGGAGTGGAGAGAGGAGGTGAATAATATCAAAATTCAATGTATGAAATTCTCCAAGAATTAATTTAAAAGTGAAATTTCAAAAGGCACTAAAATTACAAACACTACGAGCACACCCTGCTACTGCCTCTGATTTTTTTTTAATTTTATTTTTTTCTTATCAGTTACATTTTATTAATTCTGTATCCCAGCCGTGTCCCACTCCCTCATCTCCACCGTGCCCCTTTCCAAGTCCACTGATAGGGGGGACCTCTGATTTTTAAGCGATGCTCTGCCAAGGTTGCACAGCGGGACTAGTGGTCAATAGCTGTGCATCTTCTCCTGGTGTGTGCTTGTTAATGCTGACCTAAACAAGGAGTTACCTATCTACTGTGTGTTAGTGGTTCAATCCAAGACTATACATTTTCTAATGATGCTCAAAGAAAGAAGGGGTAGTTCAAGTTTTCAGCATGTGTTAATGGTATTCAGATACAGTATCCATCCTGTAATAACTAGCCACATCTTCATTAATTGCATAGAGACCTGCATTTCAGGGAGCCCTATATGGTGTGCTTGCATTTGTGCAAACCAGGAAAACAGGGTTTGGAGTGATGGCACAGTAAGTAAAGTTATTTCTGTGTGAGCATAAGGTTTGGAGTTTGCTCCTCAGAACCAGTTTATAAAGCAGCTGTGGTGATGTGCACCTGTAATCCCAGAACTAAGGAACAGAAACATAAGGATTCTGGGGACACTATGCCTAGCCAGCCTAGCCAGCCTAGCCAGCCTAGCCAAGCTTTTAAGAGACACTGTCTCAATAAATAACACAAAAGCAATTGATTGAAGAATGAATTTGAAATTGAATTTAGGCCTCCACATGTCCATGAAGAGGCATACATATACCCATGTACACACAGAGACAAAAAGACATACAGGTATGACCTCAATGTGCTCGTTTTTATTAAAATATGCACTTGTTTTGAAGGTAAGGCAGAGGTCCTTTGCAGCAATTGTTTCTGTACTAAATTGGAATGAAAGTGATGTTCAGTATTTGTCCCCTGAAAGATGCAACGGGAACTTTATCAGGTGGCAAATATGAAAACCAAGAACTTAATAACATTTTGTAATTCTGTAATTTTATAATTACATTTTGTATTTTGTAATTTTGTAAAACTGCTCATTAAAGTCCCAGTGGACTTTCTTTACCCCTGTTCTACACAGGTAGCAACATTTCACTTTGGCTGATGGTAACTGCCAGTTAGACTGAAGTCTGCATGCTTCTTTCTTAAAGTGGGATGATCTTTTTTTTTTTGCCTGTGAGAGAAATCTTTTTGTTTTTTTTTCCTTTTGTTTTTTTTTTTGCAACTGAGAGCAAAGTCTTCATCCTTCATTCTTAAGGGGAGATGATCTTTGCACACTTACCTTGTCTTTTCTTAGTGGAAGAATGAATGTCAGTTTTACATACAAGAGGCAAGATAAAATACAGACAAATACAGACATTAGCTGCACATAGTTCACTCATAAGAGAGTTCCATTAAAATTCCCCAGAACAATCTACTGGAAATGAATGTTGTAGCCAGTTTTGGAATCTTACTCTAATTATCACTAGTTTCTTGTGATGGTGAAACTTAATCTTACGGACTATGTACTGTAGGTTTCTCTGTTTTAAAATACATTAGAATATACTGATTATTAGTGTGTTTGTTTGTTTGTGTGTGTGTGTGTGTGTGTGTGTGGTGTGTGTGTGTAAGTGCCTGCACATGCACATGCACACACATATCTGTGTAGAGTCCAGAAGTCCACCTTGCACATTTGGGTGTTGTTCCTCAGGAACTGTCCACTTTGTTTTAGAGACAGGATCTCTCCCTAGGGCTTCTTGATTCTGCTAAGCTGATTAGCAAGCTCCAATGATCCTCCTATCTCAACTAATTTGTAGAGAAATAAGAAGGTGAGCATCAGCCAGCTTTTTACAAAGATGCTGTGAGAGAACTCAGGAACTTGTGAATGAAACTCAGAATTCATAGAGATGAGTTACCTCCATATCCCCAAACAATAAAGTTATTAAAACAACCCTGCATTGCCATGTGTCAACCTCTCCCACTAGCCCTGGTCCATGAATGCTTCATGTAAGTTCATGTAGGTTATTCTTTTCTGCCCTTCACTAACTTGTTTTTTACCTTTATTCACTCGGTCCTACCGTTTCCTTGTAGTCCCAAGTCACCAGTGATTTAACTACTAACATCAAAAGTACAATAAGAGTCAGTGGACTTGGGGAGGGGCATGCATGAGGAAGGGGGAGGGAGGGTGGGATCGGGAGGGAAGGAGGGAGGGGCTTATGGGGGAATACAAAATGAATAAAGTGTAATTAATAGTAAAAACATAAAGAAATTAAAAAAAATTAAGAAAGTACAATAAGAGAATAATTTTGATCTGTTGGTAGATTTTAGAATGTGAATGTACTCATTTTAAAGCATATTCCTATACAAAGTGAACAAATTGTAATTAATAAAAATTAAAATAAAAGTCTTAAGAAGGTGGAATATTAATACTTATTTCTGTGGCTTAATTAATTTTTCGTACCTATGTTAATAAACTAACATTCATATGAATCTTCTGTTCTAGTGTGTGTTGCCCTATTGCAATATTTTCTAAGGGAAATAACTTTTAATGTTCTATGGCACAACAGGTTAACTGTGGTGGATAACTATTAATTATGTGGTATTAAAAACAGACAATGGGAATTTTCAATCTTCCCAACATCTTAATAAACCCTAAGAAAGTTACTGTGATGTCCCCATCAAAATTCCAGCACACTTCTTCACAGATCTTGAAACTGATTCTCAGCTGGGAATTGAAGTCATGGCTTCTGTACTTCATTTGTTAGTACTAAGTTCTATATGCAAAAGAATTTTTTAGAAAACATAATAAAGCTTTGTAGAGCAACGTTGAAGTAATAAACATTTTAAAATTCTCAACGATAATCTTTAATTAAGTATTGAAATATATCATTACTGTTACTGCTATAACTTTTCATCTATTCTACATGTGTTAACAAGCCAATATATAAACTACTGGGACATATCTCTTGTGGTTAAATTTAAAAAAAGAAAAAAAAATTAAAAATAAAAAAAAATATTTAAAAAATCCATATTCCTTCCCTGATACTAAATCACCACTTTTCCTTTTGTGTGTTCTGAAAAAAAAATCAATCAAACAAACAAAAAAAACCAATTCTCCTATAAAGGTATCCCTGACCCCCTTTCCTTTGCTTTGGTTATTGCTATTCCAGATCTAAGCATCACCTATTATCCTTACCTAGCTTTTCTCCTGATGGACTCATGCGTTCAGCCTGTATGTTTATGAAACTGGAGGGCTCTATGCAACTTCTAAAATGCTATGTGTACTTGGAAAATAGTAACAAGCCTCTTGAACACACACACACAACATACACACACTTACACATACATACATACAAGCATGCACACATAGTCATATATGCAAACATGTGCATACATAACCCCATGTGACCAATACCTCAAACATCATACACAAAATAAATGCCATTGCTTACTCTATCTCTTACCTCTAAACTAGCTTCTCACAAGCCAACTTTGAAGGATGGAATCTCTATTCACGTTTAGTCTCATGTTCAGTTCTTTAAATCATTTCTTTCTTCTCCAATTCCTGATTTTTCCCCTGAAATATTCTGAATTTCCAACCTGCTCCCTGTGGTGGTTGAAGGAAAATGACACCTATTAGTCATTTTATTAGTCAGCAGGGAGATCAGGAATATAACCTAGAACCCCTGCTCAGAAGTAGGCCATGGCAGTTCAGCATCCAAGTGGGTTTTCCTAGTAAGGAACAGGGGACTTTCTCTGACTTGAACTCAATTGCTGGCTCTTTGACCTGCTTTCCTCTCTCCTCCTGAGGGTGGAGCAACCTTGCTAGGCCACAGAGGAGGACATTGCAGCCAGTCCTTATGAGAACTGATAGGCTATGATCAAATGGAAGGGGAGGAGGACCTCCTTTATCAGTGGACTTAGAGAGGGGCAGGGAGGAGATGAAGGAGGGAGGGTAGGAGTGGGAGGGAATGAGGGAGGGAGCTACAGCTGGTATACAAAGTAATTAACCTGTGATTAATATAAAAAATAAAAAAAGAAATAAAATTATGGTCCTCAAACCCACAGATATCCAGGGAGTGCAGGAATGTTAACAACATAGAACTGTCTTTCCAATAGGACATATGCAAAATCTCTTTTTCCATACAGGAAGCTGGAAATTGGAGGTGATTAATAGCTCAGTGATTTGCATTATCTGTTGGGCCAGGCAATATTAATCTCTTACAAACAGGACTGGAGGCGGCTAGTAATCTAGATGACCCTTAAGCCAGCGGATTCCCAAGTTTTGACAATCAGGACTGGAGATACCTAATAGTCTAAATTACCTTTACCTTGTCTGTATAGCATGAACCTCCCTGAAGCTCCCACAAACAGGACCAAAGGTAGCTAACAGTACAAATGATCTCTATACTATCTGTAGACCAGGCCAAACCCTTCCTTATGCCTTAAGTTGATTCAGGTAGCCTGTCTATAGAACCCATCTTCTTGGGAAAAAGAATGACATGCACCCTGAGTCATTTTGATGTAAGTATGCTTCCGGGTGCACCAGGGAGTATGTAATACCAATAAACTTTCTTTTCCAGATTATACTGTGTTTAAAATTGTCAGGAATAAACCATCAGGAACCAGACTCCTGGAAGTTTTGATCCAGAGTGACAAAAATCTGGATTGAGTTTTCATTCTCATCTCTTCCCAGTTCAACCTCCCATCCCTATTGTCTGTGGTAGCCAGCTATAGGATCCCTTTCACAAGTTGTGGAATTACTTGAGAAAGATTGTGTGTGTAGCCTTATTGGAGTAAGTGTTGCCTTGCTGGAGGAAATGTGTCACTAGAGGTAGGCACTGGAGTTCCCGAAGCCCAAGCCAGGCCCAGTGGCTTTTCTTTTTCCTGCTGCGTGTGAATCTGGATGTAGAACTATCAGCTACTTCTGCAGTACCATGCCTTTCAACATGCCAGCATACTTTTCATCATGATTAAATGTTTTTCTTCATAAGAGTTATTATGGTTATGCTGTGGTGTTTCTTCATAGAGTTCTAAGTTCTAATCTGGTACCAGGGAGTGGGGTATTGCCAGGATAGGCCTAACCATGCAGCCTGTTGGCCAAATGAGGACTTTGGATTAGAAAAACATTTGAGTGCATTAAATGGGGCTTCATGAGCCATACTTGTAAGAATAAGAAAAGACAGTGGTTCAGAGGGTGATTTGAAATGTGTGACCTGATCAAAGAAGTTTTAGAGGAGAAGAATATTAGTATGTGGCCTAGAGACTAATTCATGTGATGTTTTAGTTCAAAAAAATAAATGTGGACCCTTTTTGCTCCTGTCCAAAAGGAATCTGTTTGAGGTTAAATTGAAGAGTTTTGGATTAATGGCATTGGCAGAGGAGATTCTAAGGCAGCTTAGTATTGACTGTGCCTTGTGTTCGTGTCTATTGGTAGCCATTCTTCTGCAGCTCTATAATTAAAGGGATCAAGCTACTCAAGAAAACATATAAAATGCACAGTTTGAGAAGAAAAAGGAAAAACAGAAAGTTTCCTGTGGCTACACGCAGTGCTCAAGGAGATAAAAAGTTTAAAGAGCAGCCTGATGCTAAATGAAATAAACATATTGTGAAATAATTGATTGAATGTGGATTAACTTTATTTATTTATTTACTATTTATTTATCTTACATTTTATTATTATCATCATCATCATCATCATTTATTACAATTTATCAATGTGTATCCCAGCTGTGGACCCCTCCAGTGTCTTCTCCCAATACTACTCTCCCTCCCTCTTCTTCCCTTATGCCCCTCCCCTAGTCCACTGATAGGGGAGGGAAGTTCCTCCTCCCCTTCCATCTGACCCTAGCCTATCAGTTCTCATCAGGACTGGTTGCATTATCTTCCTCTCTGACCTGGCAAGGCTGTAACCCCCAGAGAGAGGTTATCAGAGGGCCTGCCACTGAATGTATGCCAGAGACAGCCTCTGCTCCTCTTACTAGGGAACCCACTTGGAGACTGAGTCTATGGAATATGTCTGAGCCAGGGTTTTAGGTCCTCTCCATGAATTGTCTTTGGTTGGAGTAAAAGTCTCTGCAGGGTTCCCAGGGCCCAGTTATTTTGGCTCTGTTGGTCTTCTTTTGAAGTTCCTGTCCCTACAGGTCTTTGTATTTTCACCTTCTTTCATAAAATTCCATGTATTATGCCCAAAGTTTTGCTTTGGATTGATTTTTAATTTTTTATTAATTACAGTTTATTCACTTTGTATCCCAGCTATAGCCCTGTCCCTCATTGCCTCCCAGTCCCACCCTTCCTCCATCATCTCCTCCCATGCCCCTCTCCCAGTACACTGATAAGAGAGGTCCTCCTCCTCTTCCATCTGACCCTAGCTTATCAGGTCTCATCAAGACTGGCTGCATTGTCCTCTGTGGCCTGATAAGGCTGCTCTCCCCTCAGGGGGAGGTGACCAAAGAGCCAGCCACTGAGTTCATGTCAGAGACAGTCCTTGTTCCCCTTACTAGGGAACCCACTTGGATACTGAGCTGCCATGGGCTACATCTGAGCAGGGGTTTTAGGTTATATCCATGAATGGTCCTTAGATTGATTTTTAACCTGTGACTCTGCTAGATTAAAGAGAAGTATATAAAGAAACAAAAATGAACAGGTCCTAATATCTGAAAACAAACAAATAATCTGGGTGTCCTGTTGAGGCAGAAATCTTCTAAATAAGTTGGCTGACTGGACATGTTTGTCCTGACTATGAGAGAAAAGTAATGTGTACATGAAATAAAAGACCATACATTCCAGGAAACTGACAATGGCAAGGAAGTCATGTGGCAGCTGTTGAACTTGGTTAAAATACAAGCTGACATACAAACTCAAGTTAGACTTTTTTTTTATTCTGATTATGGATGGATATAAGGATAAAATACAAATTTCTCTAGTCAGACAATAGATTGACAACCAACAGATGATAACTGGAGATTGTCATCCTCCAGTTACTGATAACATCAAAGGAAACACAGACTGTTTATATTCTGCGAAAGCAGACATTCTGTTCACAGTGTCTAGACAGCACTGCTTCCCTGAGCATTCTCAGTGAAATCTGAGAACTGTAGTCAAGGGCATTGAAAAGAGAAAAGAGTAGTTTTTGATGAGGTCCACTGGGCATGCTAGCCTCATCAGATTTGAACTTTTTGTGGCTTTTATGGAAGATGAAGTTTCTAGCAGCAGCTGTACATAAATGATCTAATGATCCAAATATATGTCCATCAAGAGCTGATCTGAAAGCTTGCAGTATAACCGTGGCATCAGAAAAGAATCACTTCTTTCTGTTAGGCCCAATTAGTCTCAAGGAGAAAATTCTCCTGTTCACTGGATAGTTGTAGCATGTGGTTTCTGCTGTCATTCAAATGTTATTTTTTATGAATGAGATCAATCATCACAGGAAAAAAAGGCAGTGCAAGAGAAGCTGTAAGACCAGAGAAAGAGATCAGGGATTACTGTTTTCTTTTTTATTATTAATTATTATTATTTATTACAATGTATTTTGGCTCTGGCCCCCTCCCTAGTCTCTTACCAATCCCATCTTCCCTCCCTCTTCTCCCTCTATGACCCTCCCCTAGTCCACTGATAGGGGAGGTCTTATTTATGCTAATTTGTCCACCTCCCGTATGGCTTATCTGTATGTGTCTGTTTTCCAAAGCCATGTTGCTAAGCACATCATCTATTTTGTTTGTCTTTAAAGCATTTCAGAGAACTTCTTGCTTCTGTCTCAGTAAGTCTAGTTCCTCTAGCCAAAGTTTTCTCTGTGGCATGCAGTACACTCTGGATAAGCCTTAACAGTCAACACATTCTCAAAAGCTAAAACAGGAATTCAAAAGGAATACTGCAAAGAAGTGATAGAAGTTTCAGGATATATGCATATTAAGCCTGACTTAAATATAATGAAAATATATACATGCGTCAACATAGATTATAGGTGATATGTAAGCAATAAAATAAACACTTGGCATTTCTTTTTTTTTTCAAGCAAACATCATACCATTTTATTTATTTATTTATTTATTTATTCATTCATTCATTCATTCATTTATTTATTTTCAGCATTTCTATTTAAGAGGTAGTATTCTATGTGCTCATCCCACTGAATTAGCCAAAAATCTTTGTATGAAACAGAGCTCTTAGGGATAACAGAACAGCCTAACTCCTAAAGGCCCTGCTACATGGCCTGACAGCTGGAGGTCCACCCCATGTGGTGGAAGGAGATCAACATTCTCTGAAATAGTCCTCTTATCTCTCTCTCTCTCCCTGTCTCTTCCCTTCTCCCTCTCTCCCTCTCCATTTCAACAAATTAAACTGTAATAATAATAATAATAATAAAAACTTTTAAATTCAGTAGAGTTCATGATACATATTAGTTTGTTCACATAATCATCAGCTAAGCAGGGGCTGGAGTGATGGATGGATCAGCATTTAAGATCACATGCTACTCTTGCAGAAGGCTCAGCTTTAGTTCCCAGCCCCAAAACAGCAGTTCTCAACCATCCATAACTTCAATTCCAGGGACTCAATGATCCTGCCAACCTGCACTGACGTATAGGCATACATAGGATACATCCACATACAAGCAGCAAAACCCTCAAACATAAAATTGTAAAACCAACCAAACAAAACGTCTTTAAAAATTACTCAAATAATATATCTAAAGAGGCTACTATTTGTTTATGGGGCACATTCACATTGGGTTTTTTGGGGGGTTGTTTGTTTTTGCATCAATGGTATAGTTGCTCCTTTTCTACATTGCACTATTTCCTTCCTCCTTCTTTCCTTCTCCATCCCCCTTTCATCTCTCGACATTTTACTTGAAAAAAGGAAGTTGAAAGCAACACATAACTATGGGTTCACTTAGTGATGACATTGCTAGGCCCTTGTGTAGAAGATGTGGAGGGAGGAAGGCCTCCTCCATGGACGGAGATAATTTCTGTTTCTGTCTCTCACATACAGCCCTGAGCCAGCCGGCAGTTCCCAGGGAATTATAGCTGACAGGTTTGCACTGATTAGCAGCCTCAGGACAGGGCATCTTCAGAATGAGATCAATGTCACTAGGCTTTTGCTCCCAGCAGCAACAAAAGAAGAAGAAAAAAAATGAAATCAGCAATTGCTTCCCAGTGTTGTTTATTAGAGGGAAATATGAGAGTCAGAAGTGTGGGGGAAAGGAGAAGGTTTAACAAGATGCCCTTAAGGGAGACCAGCAATAACAGTGGGAAACCAACTTCTCTCTTCTAAATACTGTGAACAAAGCCTACACATTCAAATAAAATGCATAGCTGAAAGCTTCAGGTTTTATGATGTATGCTGGATAGAGGTGTGTGTGTGTGTGTGTGTGTGTGTGTGTGTGTGTGTGTGTGTAAGTTGTGCATGTGTTTAGGCAAGCGTGTGTTGAGTGCTGTGTTTGGGATGTGCTCAATGTATATGTTTGTGCTGTGCTGTTTGCAAGTGTGCACGCTGTATGTGTATGTCATCTGTGTGTATGTATGGTGTATGCAAGCATGCACATGTAAATGAACATGGAGGTGTGTATGTGTTCTGTGTGTGCAGTAGTGTATGCATGTGTGCATATATGTGTGGCATATGTCTGCGTGAATGTACTTGTTTGTGGTGTATGTGTGTATGTGTGTAGGTCAGAGGGGAGTGACTTCCTTAGTTCTTTACTTACTTTGAGATTTATTTATTTTTCTTTTATGTGTGTGGGTGTTTTGCCTGTATATATATCTGAACAGCATGTTTGTGCAGTGGCCACAAAGTCCAGAAGAGGCTTTGGCTCCTCTGGAACTGTAGTTACAGATAGTTGTGAGCCACCATGTGGAAACTGGGAGCTGACCCCCCGTCTCTCTACCTTAACTTTTGAGACACGGTCTCTCCTTCAGCCTGGAGTTCGTGGATTAGCTGTAGTGTTTACTGGTGTGTCCCTAGTACCAGCCTGTTTCTATCCCCCAACTGTCCCTAGTCCTTGGGTTATAGGTATGCACTGTCACACCTGACATTGGGGCTCTAATCTCAATTTACCATGCCTAAGGAGCACTCTCCCCAGAGTCATCTCACAACCCCACTTAGATTTTTGAGATATTTTTTTTTCTTTATTTGCAGGAGATTCCTTCTCATCAGAGTCTTCACAAAGGACCATAGAATATTTTGACAGTCTCTCAAGGTATGTGTGGAATGAAATCACCTGGCTACCCTGTCACAGAAATTTGTTCTGATATATTCTAGTTTTGAGAAGTGGCCTGGGGTTAAGGGTGTGTGTGTGTGCTAACCCTGATTCATTGCCCAATTACTGCAGGCCCCACTATGCTTACTTCTGATTTTTATTTCTTGAAATTACAGCAGGTCTTGCTTTGCCCGGAACAAAAGTCCTCACCTGAAATAAGAAGCAATCTGCTGTAGAGAAAGATTTTATTTGTTTTTGTTCCTTACTAACAGTGGAATTCTCAGGTAGCCTGAAGTTTCCCCAAATTTCTGAAAACAGTGTTGTACCTCAAAGCACAATAAGTCAACATTATAATCCCTGTATGGAGACTGATTCAGAGACCTCTCTCAAAATCAGTGTAGAGAAGAAAAATATTGCTAATACCAGAATTGCCCTTGAAATAAACTTTGCAACACTGTGGCTCACAGACTATTGTTTGGCACCTGCTCCTGCTGATGTCTTCATTTTGTTCTCTAAAACAACCATGTCTTTGGACCTTAGTGAAAAAAAATCTTGTAAAATTAAAAGTAAAATTTCTATTTAAATGTTAGCATTGTACTCAAGTTATTTTGTCTGGGAGGCTTGCATATGTGGAGGTAATTTCTCTCCTCCATAATGCGGGTCTCAGGGATTGAACTCAGGTCTTCAAGCTTGGCGGGGCAAGTGCCTTTACATGCTGAGCCATCTCACCTACCATGTCTTTATTTAAAAATATAGCAAGAGGACTTTGCTTATTTACATAATTTGTTTGCCATACAGCTTTAAAACAAATACTGGAATCACAGTATAAACAAGAGTTTAATGAAGTCACAATATCAATCAATAGAGTAGTCAAATGGTTTCCTTGTAAAACCATTCACATTTTATACTAAAAAACAAGTAAAAGACTCATAGCAAGGGAACATTTCAATACTTAGTAATAGGATTAGCCTTTTTGCAAAGATTTATTTCTAATTTTCAAGGGTAAAAAATATTCTGTAAATCTTTATACCTGTAAATACAAATCAAAATTGCCTACCTTGTACTCCATAAATGGGCACAAAGTACACATATTCCAGGAAGAGAGGATGTAACGTTAGGCTTTTGCCAGTAGTCTTGTCTGATCACTCACACAGCACTTCTCTTACATGTCTGTTTGGTGTGCCCCTGTTTCATCTGAGACCAGAGAGAGAAATGAAGATTAGCTTTTGCCTCTGAATCATGATGGAAGTTGTAGGTCTTGCTCACAGTACTCATTAAACATATGTGCTGCATAAATAATAAAGCGAAAAGCACGTGGACTCACATACATAATCTAAGCAGGGCTGATCTGTCTAACACACCACTCATATTTGTCTCTACTTATCACCTCCTTCTTTCATCCATTACATTCTAAATTTTGCTCAAGTTGGTTGGCCTTATCCATATCTAATGAATGTAAGTGGAAGGGAAATATGGTTAAGTGGATGAAGTGCTGGCTTTGCAGGTGAAGATGAGTTTGATATCCAGCACCTACATAAAAGTGCTGAGTGTGATGGAGGCACTTGTGATCTTGTCTTGGGGAAGTGGAGACAGGGTCCATTGCATTGCATGACCAGCTTAGTGTACTTGGTGGGCCCCAGGCTGGTGCAAAGCAGCACTATTTTACAAAGCAAGTTGAATGACATTCTAGGAATGATAGCAGAGGTTCTCCTTTAGCCTCTACAAGCACATTCAACCAGACAGACATACATGAGCACACACATAAAAAAGAAATGAGTTTATAAATGTGAGAAGGAGCAAGAGAAAGTGAAAGAAATAGCAAATCAGAGAGAGAGAAGAGAGGGAGAGAGAGAAGAAAATTGTCTTTTGGGTTCTGAGATACTTTTTGTGTTGAATATAATGTTCATTTACTTCATATATTTGCATTGGAATAAGGTCTTCTGGTGCTAAAATCAAAAACAGAAAAGGAGAAAGGCTGCTGCTGGCTCTGGGAGACCTTATTTCTCCTCCTTACAGGGTGTGGAAGACCAAAAGCATAGACATGGTACATGGCCAGAGCAGTGGGGTATGTATAATTTTGTAGGTAAAAATTATATTTAGTTCAGATGAAAACATTTTAAGAGCAGAATCTGAAATATCTCTTTGAAGTTCAATTACCTATAATACATTTGTGCAGCTAACTTTTAATATAATGGAGAAAGCTTTATCTGTGCACAGACCAGTGAATCCACCTCCACAAACAAGCTAGGGACAAGACAACTGTTGCCAAGATCACCTGAAATGCTTTGAACACCTTGAATACCTATTAGCCCGACTCCTGGAGAGAGACTGGTATTCTCTCTCTCTGTCTCCGTCTCCATTTCCACCCCCCTCTCTATCATCACTCTCCGTTTTCCTTCTTGCTTCCCTCATTCTCTCGTTCCTCCCCTCCCAAGACCATTAATATTCCATTTTCAAGAGTCATACACAGTGAGTATATATCATATGTGTCCTTCTGTTTCTGGGTTACCTCACTCAGGATGATCTTTTCTAGTTCCCACCATTTGCATGCAAATTTCATGATTTCCTTCTTTTTAATTGCTGAGTAGTATTCCATTGTGTAATGTACCACAATTTCTGTGTCCATTCCTCCATTGAGGGACATCTAGATTTGTTTGCAGATTCTGTCTATTACAAATAAGGCTGCTATTAACATAAGTGAGCAAATGTCCTTATTGAATACCTAGGCATCTTTTAGGTATATGCCTCGGAGTGATGTAGCTGTATCGTGAGGTAGCACTATTCCTAATTTTTCTGAGAAAGTGATAGATTACCTACTAAAATCTATAGTCCTAAAAAAGCTAAACAAGGAGGACCCTAGGGAAGATGCTTAATCCTCATTCAGAAATTCAAACATGATCGACATCAGAAGTATGAGATGATAAGGAGCAGGACAGGACCCTTCCACCAAGGACCTCTGAAAGGCTCTACCCATGAGGGTATGGAAAGAGATACTGAGATTCATAGCCAAAATTTGGCCAGAGTGCCAGAATCCTTATGGAAGAAGAGGGAGATAGAAGGTTCTAGAGGGGACAAGAACTCCACAAGGAGAACAACAGAGCCAAATTACTTGGGCCCAGGGAGACCTGCAGAGACTGATACTCCAACTAAGGACTATGCATGGAGAGGCCCTAGACCCCCTTTTCAAAGGAAGCCAATTGGCTGCTAAGTTTCCAAGTGGGTTCCCTACTAAAGGGTACAGGAGTCTCTGACAGGAACTCAGTGGCTGACTCTTTGATTACCTCCCACTGGGGGGTGCAGCCTTTCCAGGCCACAGAGGGAGATGATGCAGCCAGCCTAGATGAGAGCTGATAGGCTAGGGTCAGATAGAAAGGGAGTAGGACCTGTGTTATCAAGAGACTACGGAAAAGGCATAGTGGGAGAAGAGGGAGGGTGGGTGGCATTGGGAGGAGATGAGGGAGGGGCTGTAGCAGGGATACAACGTGAATAAATTGTAACAAATAAATATATAATTAAGTTTAAAAACAATAAATAAAAACAAAAAAGAATCATACACAGATTAAAAATTAAAAAAAATTCTCTGTTTGTTGCTGTATGATGTCATTTCTTTCCCTCTTCATTTAAAGTGACAATTACTTGTTTAGAGTAAAATATGGGTATGGTCACTCTGTGAACTCGGCTTGATGTGCATTGGCTATGATTGTCATCAAGCAATTGCATTCTCAGTGCTCAATCACATTGAATGATGAGAAATTATAGAGTCCCGAAGAACTGATTTATTCCCAAAAAGGTCAATCCTTCTGCTCACAGGAGCTAATACATTTACTCACAGAACAACACACCCAAACAAGTGAAAGAATGATGTTTGTGGTGAAATGGGGCTCACCACTTCCTTCCACTTATTAGTGAGAAAAATTGATCATTTCTCCCATTATGTCAAGTCACTAATATATTTTAATGGGATAAATGCATACTCCAGGCACATAGTTCTGTACAAAATGGTGATTTACTTTGTGGTTAGTGGTGGCCATCCCAGTTGCCCATGTCTCTAAGTAGTCTCTCACCAATTCTCCAGTAAACAACCCTAATGAAATTCATTAGGTCCCTAATTAAAACAAACAAATAAACAAACAAACCAACAATGAGAAACCTAGGGCAGTGAGATATCTCAGTAGGATAGTTGTCTAAATCTATGTCTGACAACAAAATTTGAAAGGGAGTCAAGGGTAATGGGGAGAGAATATAAACTTCTTCAAGTTGAACTTTGAGTTTCATAAATCTACCACAGCATGTGTATGCCCCCCCAAACATGCGCGCTCACGCACGTGCGCTCGCGCGCTCGCGCGCGCACACACACACACACACACACACTAAATGAATGAATAAACAAATAGATAGATAAATAAATAAATAAACAAAGAAACAAGTAAATACCACTAAAAATGAAAACCTAGAAGACATGATCTGGAGAGATAACTTAGCTGTTAAGAATGCTTACTGAAAAATCAGGAGGAGCAGAGGTTGGAGTCTCTGAGTTAGAGGTGGCACGCACATATCCATCCAGAAATGTGTAGCTTTAATTGTGGAATCTAGTGCCCTCATCTGGCCCCTTATGAGCTCCAGAATGCACACATACACACAATTTAAAAAAAAAACTTTTTGAAATATATACAATTTGAAAATCTACTAATGGAGAAAAGGAAGAAGCAGTTCATGAAAGTGATAGAAAGATGAGGGTATTGGGAAGTGACTATGGTAAAGGGCATTATATACATGTGTAAAAATATTATAATTAAACCCATTATTTTATATAATTAATACATACTAATAAAACTTCATAACATTGTTTACCTGAGTCAGAGACAATATTTTAAAGATGTAATTGTTTTTATTTTATGGATGTGTCTGTTTCGTCTGCATGTAGGGGTATGGAGCAGGTGCCTGCAGAAGTGAGAAGGAAGTATTGGATGCACTGGACCTGGAATCACAGATGGTTGTGAACACATCAGTGCTGGGAACTCATGCTAGTCCTCTGCAAGAGCAAAAGTGTTCTCACCTTCTGAGCCAGCTATCCATCCCCAGAAACACTTATTTCCTATCTGCCTTTATATTCTGAATTCAAAATCTGGGCACACAAACCTCTTAAAAAATAAATTAGAAAAAAAAAACATAAATGAGAAAGGCTTATCAGATACAACCAGTACTACCATCCAGCAGCACATGCTTCACAGCATGACACTGTGAGATGAAGAAAGCCTTCAAAACACTATTTCTCCCTTCAAAGTGAGCAATGCTGACTGGGACATAGAGCACACATGTGCTTTATATTGTTTTTGTCAGGGTATTTTATCAAAGCAACGGGAAGATAACTGAGACACAGTGTGCAAATGGGTGAATGAGAGAACAGATTAAAAGAATGCCTAGCTGTTGTCAGAGCATGCCAGGCAAATGACCACATATGTCACACAATTTTGCAATTGTCTAAGACCTCCCTCAACAGCTTTGGAGAAGTTCCATGCTAATACTCAGGAGCAAAGAAGGGGCATTGTTAGGACTAGTGGAGACAGCACTTAAGCTAAAGTAGCCCATTGGGAAGGATGGGAAACTCTTGCAGCCATTAGAGCAGTGTACTGAACCTTCTGCTCTTGAGCAGGATCCTGTGCTGTAGGTGGAACATACTTGCATAGCTACCTGCAAAACACCCTAATTTGCCAGTGTTTTACCCATAGCGCCAGCACATGGAATTGACTTTCCATGGTAACAACTTCGGAGTTCTTTTTTATAATCCATTAGCAACTGGACACTGAACTTATGTTAAAGACTAACAGAAGTCAGGTAAAATATCATTCGGGATTCAATCAATAGTAAAGGATGATGGTGACCTTAGGAAAACAGGTTCTTGCAAAAAAAATTTAAGATAGTGTTGTTTGGACAGAATACATACCCCATAATCTTAGTATTACTCAATATTTGTTTCTTTCTTCTTTCCTTCTTTCCCTCTTTTGCTTCTTTTCATTCTCTTTTTTTAAGTTTTATTAATTACACTTTATTCCTTTTGTATCCCTCCATAAGCCCCTCCCTCCTCCCCTCCCCCCCTTTCTGCATGCATGACTCTCCCCAAGTCCACTGATAGGGGAGGTCCTCCTCTCCTTCTTTCTGATCTTTTTTTTTTTTTTTTTGTTCTTCTCAATGCAGTTTATTCAGGAACCTTGAACAATCTTCTGACCCTGGGGAAAGCCAGCCCACAGCTTAAAATAGCCTCTGGGTAGCCAACCCCAGCGTGCCTCGTGGGCAATGCAGATAGGTCCACATACACGGAAGCAAGCCAGATCCTCAGCCTTAGCCAAATATGGAGATGTTTGTGACAGAGAGCACTCACCATCCAGAAGGTGGAAGATGGAAACCAGCTCCATCTTTAAGGTGCGGCATTACGCAGCTCTCTACAGTTCCCCCTTTTTGTTTTAGATGCATCAGGCAAGAGTAGAGGTCTGATCTCTGATATTAGAAATAAATTGGGACTTTGTACCAATGTTCATTTAGGTGTCATCCACCCAAAGAGCATCAGACCCGTCCGATAACTTTTTCTCAGAGGCGGGACCTGGGGCATCAACCCGCATGCAATCAGACATGCTCTTCTCTGGGTCGAAAGCGGCTGACCCTGAGTGCAGTGCTTAGCCTCGCATCCTGAGCGTAACATTTTAGCTTTTTATGGTAGCCATCCATGCTTGGGGATACTGTCCTGCTTCAATGGCTGTAAAGGCCTGAATGATCATGGCTGCATTACACTGTTGTGAGACTCTAATCTTGCATATACACTACAGGCAAACCAAGGCAACCAACACCAGAAGGCCTGTTAACACTCCCATGCCTGCCCATTCCTTCAGATGATTCATGGCTGCAGCAATCCATGATGATACTCCTGTGGCTAGTCCTGCGTCCACTCTGGTAGAATTTGCCATAACTTTTTTCTTTTACAATTTATTATATATCCTGTTTGAAGCCGTCTCGCTCAACTCCATCCAGGCCCACCCTCCCTCCAGCTGCCCTCATCCCCTTCCCCTATTCCACTGAAAGGGTGAGTTCTCCTCCTTGTCATCTACCCATAGCTTATCAAATCTCATCAGGACTTCCTGGATCCTCTTCCTCTGTGGCCTGGTAAGGCTGCATTGCTAGGGGCAGTGATCAAAGAGCAGGGAACCGAGTTCATGACAGAGGCAACCCTTGCTCCCCTTACTCAGAAACCTACATGGGGACTGAGATGCCAATTGGCTACATCTAAGCAGGAGTTCTAGGTCCTCTCCCTGTATAGTCTTTGGTTGGTACATCAGTCTCTGCAGGACCACCTGGGCTCAATTTTTTTTGGCTTTGTTGGTCTCCTTGTAGGTCTCCTGTCCCCTCCCTCTCCTATCTCCTCCTTCTTCCATAAAACTCCTTGTGCTCTGCCCAAAGTTTGGCTGTGAGTCTGAGCATATGCTTCCATCCCCTGTTGGGTGGAGCCCTTCAGAGGACCCTCTATAGTATACTCCCATTCTGTTTCTTCTCTTCCACTGATACTGTTTGCCATTCTGAAACAGCCTAGATGTCCATCAATAGATGAATGGACACAGAAATTGTAGTACATTTACACAATAGAACACCACTCAGCAATTAAAAACAAGGAAACCTTGAAATTTGCAGGCAAATGGATGGAACTAAAAAAGATCATCCTGAGTGAAGTAAAGCAGAAACAGAAAGACACACATGGTATATACTCACTTATAAGCGGATATTAGCCATAAAATATAGGCTAGCCATACTGAAATCTACAGACATAAAGAGGCTAAACAACAAGGAGGACCCTAGGTAGGATGCTTAAATCTCATTCTTATCAAAGCTTGCTAAAAACAATTTACATCATCCATTTTAATTGACTGAATTAAGTTCAATTAATTCATTTCAGTGAATTCAATATCAATTAATTCAATTAAATTCAACTGTGTGTGTGTCTGTGTAAGTACAATTTTGTGTGAGTGTGCTTAATGTATGTGTAATGACATATGGAGGCAAGAAATCAGCTTTGAGTTTTCTTCTTCAAGAGCTGTTTACCTTGTTTTCTGAAACAGGGTCTCTTACTGGCCTGGACCTCTCTATTTCAACACAGCTAGCTCACCAGGGACCAGCCTGTCTCTGCCACCTCCCTCACTCCCCTAGTGCCAGGACAACAGATGATTGCCCCCGTCATATCTGATTTTTTTTCCATATATGCTGGAGATTAATATCAGGCCTTGAAAATTAAGCAATTTACTGCCTGTTGGGTCTCTACAATTGACACCATCATACTTAAAAATAAGCTAAATATACAACATACCCACAGCCTAAATCTTTCTTCTCCTGTCTTTCCTCCTCACTTCCTAAAATGTCTTCTAGCCTTCTAGTCACTCCGAAACTATCCAGCACACCCACAGAATCGTTATCTGCAGAGCAACCTACATTTGTGTTGCTGTACTCTGAGAACAGAGCACAGTGCTTGTCTCTGAATGCACACACAGTGCCACATGATGTCACATGCCAAGACAAAGCCATGTCTTGTCTTCCAACCTGGGCAGCCTCAGACCTTCAGCTGCGATTACTCATGGTACCATTCTCAACTTGTCTTCATCCAGTCACAGTCAAGAATCCCTCAAACAGCAATGAACAAAATACCAGAAATTGCTCTTTTGTGCCAGTAAATTCCTGGCAATTTAGAAAATAATTAGTAGCATGTTTTTTTTTTTTCCAAGAAACAAAATTTTCACATTTCCTTCTCCCTCCATTTTCCTGTGATATTACTATTTACTATTTTTGTTGATACATCACTTAATAACTTTACTCCAAGATATTATTTTATCTTACTTCTGAGGAAATCCACTGATGGAAATAATTATGAATCACTCAGGTCAGTCAGGATGCTGTGTGTCAGCTTCATCTGTAGTGACATGTGATTCTTCTATAAGTAGCTTCTTGTTGAGCATGTTTCATGTTCGCAATTTATTTAATATATACATCTGGGTGACTTGATATATACCACATAAAAAACATACTCATCATATAAAACATATTGGTCATGAGGCTATTTATATAGCTCAGCTAATAGCATCCATAATTAATATGCAAAAGCACTCGGTTAGGTCTCCAGCACAGCATAAATCACATGATCTACACCCATAATCCCATGACTTGAAAGGCAGAAGCAGTGGTATCAGAAGTTTAAGTTCATCCGGAATACATAGGGAATTTATAGTCAGCATGAATTACATGACATCCTTTTCCAAATCAAGAATACACACAGACAACAAAAATGTTTGGCCTGGAAGTTTATAATGGAGCTGACAAATGCCCCACTTCCTCTGTAATGCTGTAGCTATTTTAACCCAGCACAGGGAATGTTTTTCAAGGTGGGAGTTTCTGATGTTTTTGTAAGCACATTTACAGCACCTGACACATAGTTGGATAACACACTCACATGCAGTACCACATCTCCAATAATCCATACAAATAGCTGTTTCCGGCTTACCTGTTATCAATGGTTTGGCATGTTATAGACTATTTAATTAAAAGGGTTTATTATAGTGTGTGTCACACCTGCAACCACACACAGCTCCTGATCACCGTATCCTTTGGTTGCATCGAAAGGCTACATGCTGTGACTAACCTCAGTCGCATGCCTTTGTGCAGGCTCACAGGGTTAGGCTCTTGTCTTGCTCTGCTCTTCTCATGATCTGATCCATGCACTAAGAAATACATACATGATTGCACCAAATGAAAATATTTCTTCAGACATGGCCTGAAATTTGTTATGTACCCAAGATGGCAGTGGACTTCTGATTCTCCTACTGATACCTCTGGACTACCCTGTGTTGTGCAGTGCTGGAGATGGAGCCCTAGGCTTTGTGATTGTCAAAGCAATCAATCCCTCTGCCAGCTGAGTTTTACTATAGCTCCAGCCCCTGCAGCAAACTTCTTGCAGAGGAAATATTCAATTTTTTCCTCTATAAAGTTCTCAGAACGCAGAGCTCTTTCATTGAACTAGAGATGACAGGTGGTAGGTTTTCACATGTGTCCCATTGAGCACATCTTGTAGGTTGAGTTTAGTCGTAACTAAGACACCTAGTGGAGAAGGATCCTGTGTTAGTGCACCTTAACGATGCAGCTTCATTTATTTTCAACTAAACTGTCATGTTGCAAAGTGAACAGGCTCATGAATTGTTCCTAAACTGAGTGTGCTTAGATATGGCGCAGCCCTACACGAACATGTAAAAGTCCTCCTGTAAATTCAGACACTTCCTTTGTTCAGGGAGATCGTTAATATGGAAATATCCCAGCTCTACTGCCTTCAGCTAGTGGTACTTCTCACTTCCCTATTTGGTCCTTCGACTCTTGTAATTTTTCTTTGTACTTACCAAGATGAAAAGCCTGAATTGGGTTATAAATTGCACCCCAGATAATGTGTAATATCCACTAGATATCATTTTTTAAATTTTAATTATTCTTTGTAAATTTCACATCATGCCCCTCATGCCTCTCAATCCCACTCATCTCTCCATCCCTTCATATCCTCCCTCTGCCCTTACAATGACCCCTCATAAGATAGAAAAAAAAAATTTTCAGGAAACCAGTGGTATGTCAGTGTGTCACACCATATACCCTTTTGTCCACACATCTTTATCTGCAAATGTTCATTTCAATGAAACATTGGTCTATTTAGAGGCCTCTGGCTGCATAATTAATACTGGATCCTCACAGAGTTCAGATAACCTGTTGTTGCCCTGTTTCATGGCGATCTTACAGCTTTGGATCTGTAAGACTGGCTTTTCATGTGCTTCAACAGATAATAGGTATTGGTATATATTGGTGTAGGCCACCTCAAAACCTTGGGTGTAGCCCTGAGAGGTAGCTGAGTTGGCCAGCTCACCACCTCTCTCTCTCTCTCACAGCACCAGGGTGAGCTCTGCAGCACCCCCAGGCTAATTCATCCAGTGCTAGAGCCAGCAAGAGGCAGGGGCAGCTCATGACCTCAGGGCCAGCTCACCCACCTGAGGTGGGGGTGGGGAAGGGCAAGGGCATCTCTCCATTGTCTACACCACACCATGAGAGATGAGAGACAGGACAGGCTCACCCCCACCCTTCATCCCAGCCACCAGAGTCAGGTCTGTTACCCAGGCAAAATAAAGGGCCCACTCTCCAAACTGCTGCAGCTGGGGTGAGGGGCAAGGGCAGCTTTCCAGCTTTCATGACCTCAAGGTTTCATCCATATCACCCCACAGCAGACTAGGGGAGGGGCTAGCTCTGTTGAGAGATCACTGTCTATGGGCCAGCTTGCCTGCTCCCAGCACTCTAGGTCAGCTCTACTGTGCTTCCCAGGTGAGGGCCAGGGCCATTTATCTAAGTGTAGTGGATGGTGAAGGGAGGTGCCAGCTTAGCAAAGTGCCTCAGCTGGCAGTACACACCAGGGGCATCTATATGGCCTTTGGTGGTAACATGGGCCTGGGACATCAACACAGACCCTGGCTGTTATAAGACCATGGATCCAGATATGCCCCTCTACCACCAGCAACATCCTGGGCTCAGATGTCCCCATGGCCTCCAGTGGCATATAAGCATATCCTCCCAACCCCTCTCCTGTACCCTTTTAACATCCCTCAGAAATCTACTTGGTTTGTAGTGAAGCTCCAACCATGGACATCCACTCAGCCTTTGGTGGTAACTCTTTCCACAAACATCAACAATGTTGTCTCCACTTCCACCAATCCACACAGTGTATGAGTCACTCTGCTTTGATTTCTGTTCTGTCTCTCCTCTGTACACTCCATTTCTCCAACACACATTCCCCCATTGCACTGGGGCCTGAGGCAGATGTTTGGGTGCCTTTATTCAGGCCTCTGTGGAGGGTGGAATAGATATTGTTCTGAATATGTACACAAAGCGAAGGATTTGGTGGTGGTTTTGTCAACATTTTGGTTTGTTTTCTTTCCATGCCAGTTCTGGATTCTCTTCAGAACTATAAAGACTGCTATTACTCTGGCTATACATTTAAATGTTTCAACACAAGAAACCTAGGTCCCTCTTAATAATCAGCACTATTGCATAATCACTTTTCTGGGGGATATATCTCCTGTGATGGTTTATTTTAAGTTCACATCAAATTTTCCAGTCACCCAAGAATGGAATCTCAAATTAAGAATTGCCTTGATTTGAATGAGCTATGGTCATTGGAGCATTTTCTCAATTATTAACTAATGTAGGATGACCCATCACATGAATTTAGTACCATCTCATGGACCAGGCCCTGAACTACATAAGAGTAAAGAGGACAAACAGGAGAGCAAGGGTTCATGAGTTAATTTTTCTCTCTTTTTGACTATGGATATGATGGTTTAAGTTCCTGCCTTGACTTCCCTGCACAAACAGATAATGACCTGGAATTGTAAAGCAATAAAGCCTTTCTTCTCCTGCAGAACCTTTTGTTAGGATGTTTATCAAAGCGACAGAAATGAAGCTGAGACATTCTCTTACATTTTCTTCTTTCTTTTATCATTTTTTTACGTTTATTCAGTGGTTCCTTCCAGTGCATGTGGACACTGCTCATCTGCTGGTTCACCAGATGTCATATGCTTGGGCTCACAGTGGGACCAAAGCACCCAGAAGAAAGTGTGTAACTTGCTATATGGCACAGGGGAGTACAGGTAGAGGAACTTTGAAACCTTGGTATACACAGTAGTTTAGCAAAGGGCAAAGTTGGGTATGTTGAGTGACAA
This sequence comes from Rhombomys opimus, assembly GCA_010120015.1. Classification (NCBI taxonomy): domain Eukaryota; kingdom Metazoa; phylum Chordata; class Mammalia; order Rodentia; family Muridae; genus Rhombomys; species Rhombomys opimus. The sequence continues at coordinate 1,463,074 of REGO01000381.1, read as the reverse complement.
GGTTGCGAGGCCACAGAGGAAGACGATGCAGCCAGTCCTGATGAGACACGATAAGCTAGGGTCAGATGGAAGGGGAGGAGGTCCTCCCCTATCAGAGGACTTGGAGAGGGGCATGGGAGGAGATGAGGGAAAGAGGGTGGGATTAGTTGGGATACAAAGTGAATAAGCTCTAATTAATATAAAAGGAAAAATTAAAAAAAGAAGAAATGAAAGGATAACAAATGAAGAATAGAATGACTTCTTTTAGACTCAGATCCAAAGACTTATATTAGTAGATAGTCCAACAAAGATAATATATGCAAATATCTACCAAAAAACTGCTTGATTGTAACTCATTTTTCTTTCATTCATCAAAACATGTGTAGGAGGCAGGAAAATGTGGTATGTACTCATTAGTGAAGATTTCAGAAGCAACCAAAATAATTGAGAGCTGTATTCAGGGAAAGCAGCTGTTTATGGAAAAACTCATGGCATCTCTTCCATGGGAAGTCTCTGTAATGGACTGGATAGTCCTGTTGAAAAGACAAGGATGAGGAAGGAGGTGGGAGAATACAGTGGGAGGCCAGGACAAAGATGGGTTGTGGAGCATAGGATGAGGAGTGTAAGAGGAAAGCGTGAGTCTCTTTCACACAAAGGCTCCTGAGTGGAACTACATGGGTCTGCTTATAGTGTCAACCAGACAGTGGCAGATAACCTGGCAGAGGTGGCAGCAGCAGGTGATTAAGTCCACCATGAAGAGCAGCCTTACCAGTCCACAGAGGAAGACAATGAGGCCAGTCCTGATGAGGCCTGATAGACTAGGGTCAGATGGAAGGGGAGGAGGACCTCCCCTATCATTGGATTGGGGAAAGGGCATAGGAGAAGAGGAGGGAGGGAGGGAAGGTGGGATTGGAAAGCGATGGGGGAGGGAGCTACAGCTGGGATACAAAGTGAATAAACTGTAATTAATAAAAATAAAATTAAAATAAAAAAATATACCATGGAGATTATCGCAAGAACTCTCATCTTCCCCTCTGTACACTTATATTTTGTGGACCCACAGTACCATCACCAGAGCTATATAGTCTTCTCTTCTGATCATGTTGAGTTTCCTGAAGTCACACATACTATCCTCAGAATGAAGAAGATTACAGTCCTAGGTCGTTCATAGTCTTCCTCAAGTGCCTCAGTGACTGACAGGAGCTCTGCCATCTAGATGCTGGCTGAGAAGGTAAGCTTCTCTGCCTGCCCTTGCACTCACTTTGTAGTGGGCACTGTGGAGATGGGCACTAAGACAGCACAGAGAAGGGCAGTGGGAAGTGCCAGGAGCACACAAGCAAGAGGAGTATGAATAGGAAGTGGTGCTGGAGCAGACTGGAGGATCACCACTCATCTGGAATGATGCTTATCTGTGGAATGTAAACTTTTACTCATCGCACATACAGCACCAGTGACAGACCAAATTGGACAGACCAAGGTCCAATTTAGGGATCTAATCAGTATATTGGTTTTACTTAGAAGCATATGGGATAGGCTTTGGGGGATGAATGACACACTGCAGCTGAGTCATCACAAACTGCTGTAGCATGGGTGGCGACTCACAATAGCAGGCACCTTAGCAGGTCATGGGCTCTTCTCCGTGACACTTGCTACAGCTTGTTGAGTCAGGACCTTGCGAACCACTTACATCTCAGGAGCTTTCTGAGACTTGTAGGCTTTGTTTGCTTTTTGTGATGGAATGAGGCTCCCTAACATTTCAATTAGGAGAAAATTGTTACACAAAAAAGGTTGAAGGATTTATTTCTGTGAGATCCTGATGAGCAAATGTTTAGAATCTACAAACCAGAGAGGCCAGGAGACTGCATCTGCTGTTAGCAGAAGGAAGGAGAGCCTAGATCCATCATCTCCCAGCTAAGCAACTGGCCCTTTGTCTCCTCCAACAGGGACAAAGGATGTCCCTCACAGAAGGGTCACGCCTCCTGATATGTTACCAGAAGAGTTGCCCATCTTTGCTCTCCTGTTTAGACAGCTCTGAGCTGGGTCCAGGTGTCCTCAGTGACACAGGGCAACACAGTTGCATGAAGGCAGATATATGAGTCCTTGCTCTGTCTTCTGCATCCTCTATGGGTACAAATTGGGTTTTGCATTATGGGTGCATAAATCTTACAATCAAATTAAAAAATATTTGTCCTTAATAGGCACTAAATAGGCTGAAAGGAAAGATAAGATTTTATAAAAAATCAGATCATAAACTCTAAAGTGGTTACATTTCTAGCAGTAATAGATCAAACTGTTTAAATACATTTGTTTTATAACCCAGCCTTATTGTTTTTATTTTCCATGATTTCTATGCAAAATGTGACAGGATGAATCGTCAAATTCTCAAAAGCACCATTAAGTAAGACATAAAAGACAAAGCTTATCAAATTTCGTGCCTAGATATAGATATAGATATAGATATGGATATAGATATAGAAATAGATAGAGATAGAGATAGAGATAGAGATAGAGATAGAGATAGAGATAGAGATAGAGATAGAGATAGAGATAGAGACAGAGATAGAGATCTTCCCAGTTTCAAAACAATAAATCTTGAACCCATCAATCCACATTCTATCAAGGCCCTTCAACTTGCTAGGTGAATCACTGATTTGTTTTTGTTTTTGAGATCACTAACATGACATCTGAGAGTAATTAAATTTGACTGAAGAACATATGCCCCTCCTTCCTTTTGATCTCTCTCTCTCTCTCTTGCTTTCTTTCTCTTTCACACACACACACACACACACACACACACACACACACACACACACAGTCTTTTCCCAAAAGTTAATTGCTTTAGCTCACTGTGGTTAAGGAAGGAGTGACTAACTATTTCCCCAAATGCTACTATGAAGAAATGGCAAGGTCTCCACACTGTCACCAACATGAGAATCAAATGGGATGGCAAAGGTGTGAGCCTCATACAGGTACTAGGCTTCTGAGCTTTCTCTGACTGTTTGCTTGAAGCTGAAGAAGATAAATGAAAATGTTGTGTAGTTAATGTAACTGACAATCTAATCTGCCAAAAGTTGTGTATCTCAATTCAACTTGATGGCTGTAGGTTCACTCTTGCATTTCCTAAGTGGAGGCCTTTAATAGCCAAAGCAATAAGAATTTTCTCAGTAATATTTGTTGAGTTCTCTCCTCTTCTATACTTTTATGAAGGAAGAGTAGATAAAAATGAACCACTAAAATTAGCCATACATCTTCTGTGTTTTAGAAAAAAAAAAAAACAAAAACAAACAACAACCCAAACCAAAAACAAACAAAATGTGTGTATAGTGTTAGAATTTTGCGTATATGTTTTATGGCATAGAATTAAAAATGCATTTAATTTAATTTAAAATGCACTCTCTATTACTAAGCAACTAAGGATATTCTGTATCAGGAACTCTGATCAGAGCTGCAGACTGAGTGATCTACAGCTTATTCACGATGCAGCAGGACAGAACCCTACCCCGAGACATACTTAAAGTTCTTAGTCATAGTCTTGCCATCCCACCAGTGATGCATGCTGCAATGTGCCTGTCCATCAGCTGTAATGCTTGGAAAGGGAGATCACATTCTTCTTTCCTGGCCTCCAGGTGATTTAGATCAATGCATTTGGGGTTAGGATTAAAAGTCTGATTTTTATAGTGGACATTTTAGAAATAGAAGTAGAGCTTTGTAACTGAGCCACCAATTATCAAACATGTAGACATAATGAAACTGCCAGGGAAACTTCATATATTTTCCAATGTTTGATGCCCATCTCCACCAGAGCCAGTTCCATCCTTAGGTTGTTCTAAGTCAGAGTAAATGGTACCGATGTAGATTTTAGAGATGCAGGGGTCTGGAGAGATGACTCAATGATTAAGGATGCTCAGTGCTCTATCAGTGGATCAGAATGTGCATCCTACGATCTATGTTAGACATCTTAAACACTAGTACTTCCAGTTCCAAGGATACTGTGTGTCCTCTTCTCTTCTGGTTTCCCTGAGCACCTGCACACACTGTAAAATTTAATTTCAAAATAGCTCAGGAATGCTGAGGTTATGTAACTCCAGGAGAGGACTGCCCAAGGATGCCACTTTTCTGCTGCAATTAAGTTCCCATCATATTTCCACCACAGAAGAAATCCCCTAGAATCCCCTGCACGTATGTAGCCCATGGCAGTTCAGTGTCCAAGTGGGTTACATAGTAATGGAAAGAGGGACTGCCTCTGACATAAACTGATTGACCTGCTCTTTGATCACCTACCCCTGAAGGGGGAGCAGCATTACCAGACTACAGAAGATGACAATGCCTGTGACATAATCTGATTGGCCTGCTCTTTGATCACCTCCCCCTGAAGGGGGAGCAGCCTTACCAGGCCACAGAAGATGACAATGCAGCCACTTCTGATGAGAACTGATAGTCTAAGATCAGAAAGAAGGAGAGGGAGACCTCCCCTATCAGTGGACATGGGGAGGGGTATGCATGCAGAAAGGGGAGGAAGGGTGGGGTCGGGAGGGGAGGAGGGAGGAGCTTATGGGGGGATACAAAATGAATAAAGTGTAATTAATAATAATAATTAAAAAAAAGAATGGAAGAGTTGCTTTTTATCCTGCTTTTGCTATTGTTACACGCTAGGCATTCTCATGTTTTATATTGTTTATAGTTTTGCTTAGTTTACCCAAAAATAATCTCTACAGAGTGATAAAGAAATCTACATTTTAAAAATCTACATTGTACAGGTTTTTCTGGAAACTCTTTCCTCCCTCAATCTTTTTAAAAATTGAGTGAATGTATGTTTTACCCTCATGTGACCTGTTTCCCACATAACTCTGGAGATAGATGGTCCACTGCATGACTCCCATGGCTCTCTGCTAGGCTACCTTGCTTTTTCCTAGCCTTACATGTTGCAGTTAGAAGGGGTGAAGCAAGAGTATCTAGGTGGGGTGATGGCTCAATAAGGAGAACATGAGTCTGTACGCCAGAACTCATGTAAAACGTTCAGTATGGTTGAACATGCTTATAATCCTAAACTTCCCATTCCAGAGGCAGAGACAGACATGTCTGTCAGGGCTTCACTTGCAAGCCAGCCTTGCCTTCCTGATGAATTTCAAGACAGTAAGTGACTGTACCTCCAAAAACAGGGTGGACAGTACCAGAGAAATAACATCTGAGGTTGAGCTCTGGCCCACACATGTACACAGTCACATTCATGTGCACACACACACACACACCATATATGAACACACATTTAAACCTGTGTGGCCTGTGTGCACAGCCACGTTGCTCTTCGCGGCTTCAGGCAGACTAGCTATTGCTCCAGGTTTTACAGTCTTCCTCTCTGCTGTCTGAGTTGTTCTCAGTCCTAGGCTTTTTTGTCAATGCTCAGGCACCTAGAGCAGCTTGGCCTTCTCTGTTTACTCTGGGTCCTTCAGCCAGGACTAGAAGCACAGAATACAGTGACCTAAAGGGTTAAAGTTGAGAACAGATATAACCAGGAAAATGAGGATGGCTACAGGTGTACATGTCACCTCCTGTCACCATGCTTTGGTATGTATAGTAGTGAGTCTGTATATAAGTATGTGTGTGTGTGCATGTCTTCATAACACACACAATCTCTCTCTCTCTCTGTGGGTGTATGTGTGTGTGTGTGTGTGTGTGTGTATACTTATTGCACGTGTGTCTCCAGTGAGGGGTACTGCTGATTAAAGTGGAAAGACTGTATGGAGAGAATAATCCCCTGCCCCGATCAGCTGAAATGTCACAGCACTCATAGCAGCCAGGCGCTCCTTTCCATGCCAGTGCTGTTTGGAATCGTAGGTAAAGTGACCTCCTGCTGCTGTCATCATTGTTTTCTTCAGAATCCTCTGGCCCTGTGATTATGTCATGTCAGTAGGCACCGTGGTCGTGGTCATGGATGGTACCTGCTGCTTTTAGCCTAATACTAAGACAAAATTGGAGTGAGCCTGGTAATGTGGAATTTTGCACAATGAAAGACACAATCAAATCATGTTTTTGTCTATCAAAGCAACCATGTTCTCCTTCAAGTGAACATGCAGGAACATGGAACTTCCAGGAGTATCATGTTAATGATGTTGTGGAACCTGAAATATGGCTGCATGCATGGATATCTAAAGTAGAAAACTGTACATAGAAAAGTGTTCTTAGCAAGTATGATGAAGTAGTTTTATTTGATCTTGGACTAAGTGTTAAAGTCTATCTTAGCAGTACTTGGTCCAGACAGATACCAATAATTTTGGCATGTTCAGAATATGTCTAGCTATAGCCCCTTGGCTAGCCAATGAAGCCTAGGAATCCACTATTTTCCACTAGCAATGAGTAATAGTCGTGCATTAGCACACCCTGTTTTTATGTGGCTGCTGGGATATGAATTCCAACCATTGTTTGCGCACAGCAAGCTCTTACCTACTAAGCAAGTTCACATCCCTAAGTAAGTTTTATATAACTATTAATTGCAGAATATTTCTCATTTGAGAAACTGCCTGGAAGTTATTATTGACTTCATTTAACGGTAGTTCCATTTATACAAAAAGTAATTATGTTTACCAACAATTTCCTTCATTTCTAAGTTAGCAAGTATTTGAAACCAGTTTTACAAAGTAATTGCATTCAGGAAAAGTGGCTGTTTTGACAGTTTTCAGTGACTTACTTGCTAAGGGTTGGTAGCACTGTGCACTTCCATATGTGAATTTCTCTCCCCCAAAGTTATAATTTTATCACCATAACATAACTTATTATTATTTCAAAATTATGGATTGATTGGGAAAAAATCAGCAGCTTTTAATGAGCTCACATAAATAATCATCAGCTTGTACCATTAATTAAATGTTACTAAACTCTTTATTATTTTTGCATATGCCAGCATTACCATGCCAAGATTTGCTATCTGCTATTTATTAAGTAACACAAATGATGGTGGTGAGCAATGGTTTATACAAATTCTCAGTATTATATTGTCACTGGTATTTGACTCCAGTAACAGTGTGAATGATGAATATGAAGAAATAGTACTTGCTTTTCCACAGCTTAATTAAACAAAAAATGAAGGCCCAGGGGGAAGGCAAACTTGGTTGAATCTGATCATTCAAAGATTGGCTGTTTGTAGAGTGAGATTTGCGGTTCTATATGTATTCTGTGACGTTTTTCTACAGGGGAGATGTGAACAAATATTGCATGGCAAATTAGGCACCAACAACAGTGCACCAATGTCCAATGTGGTGAACTCAGTTAGTATATTGAATATACTTACAGAGTATAGGTAAGGGCTTACTTACAGGACATCAGTAAGGGTTTAAAGACAGGAATGTGGGGGAGCCTAAACAACTGCATCACTGTAAGTCTCCACCATAAAATAGATGATGACCTCCTAATAGCTGTATGATGGAGTCCTTTTGTCAGCCTTTCATTTCCTACGCATTCTACTGTGTCCTGAGATAATCTGTAGTGGTGAATAGCAGGAATGAGTAATAGCTGGATGCCGAGGAGGATACAGGTCCTCTAAACTTTCTGTTACCTACCTACGAAAAAGATCCAAAAGCTCCATTACAATCCTCATAAACCTAACTATCAATGTAATTGATTAGCATAGCTATTAGACCTAGATATTCTCTATTCCAAGATGGTCAGCATGAGAGAGATATGCACAGAGCAGCACGACCACCCATGATATGCAGCCTTGTTGAGAGATATCAGTGCAAAGGTTAGCACAGGACACAATGTTCAATTAATGGCAAGTAAACTGAGCTAAGAGTTTCTAAATGTGCAAAAATACAGAGTACACACATCTACAGGAGTTGTTACAGTGATTACAGTTAGTATTCCTCCCCCCCCCCAAGGCACTGCTCAGTGTGTATACAAAGAGTAAAAATGAGTGTGTGTTATCTCTGATTCTGTTAGATGGGTTCTTCAGGGATGGTTCTCTGTGTGCAGTCTCTTCTACACGTTTCTAAACAACCACAAATTAAATATCATCTCTTCAGAGGCTTACACCAGTTTATTATTTCAGACTCCCACAGAACACGTTGTAGACACATCAATACACTGCTGATGGCATACTTGAAATACATTCTATATAGTTATTCTGTTATAAGTTCACCACTCTCTCTGGCACTCTGTCCCCACTTCATGGACTGAGAGTTAAAATGCAGGCTATGATCTGGTTTTATTGCTTCTGTCTTGCCCTGTATCTTCTATTATTTTTATCATGTAGGCTAGCCCAAAATTCATCACGTGTGGAACTTCTACTCCTGAAATAAAATCCAGATGTTTCAGCTGTTTTTGTTTTGTTTTGTTTTTTAATTTGGAGAATTTTTGGAAGTTCCAATGATCTCTTTCTCTCTCTTGCTCTTGTTCTCTCATCTTTTCTTGCACTCTTTTCTCCTTTTATCTCTTTTTCTCCAAGTTATCTCTTTTAATGAAGCATTTTTCTTTCATTTAACTTAGTATAAGTTTAGCTGGGTGGGCTATGGGTTAGTGAGCTATCTATCACTTCAAGTAGTCAAGTGAAGGAAACAAGAGGTTGGTTTTAGCTCCTGGTCTGTAGTCACTTGAACTTACTGTTTTAGCCATGGTGTCACAGTGAGTCATGGTAGGGGCATGAGAAAATAGGAGGTTTGTTTTTCTCATGAAAATGAGGAAACAACAAGAAAGGGACTGTTTTCCAAATGATGCCTTTCAAGATTTTGACTGCCCTGACTTAACTCTCTTCAACTGGTCTCCACATCCCAACAATTCCACCATCTTTAACAGCACTACAAATGTGTGTCCAGTTCTCTACTACTTGGGCATTTAGATGATGTTCCAAAGGCAAACCACAGCTGCCGAAGTAAATCAACGTCTTGATTTATCATTTATCATCTGTTCTCCTTAGCTAAACGCTCCATCATTCAAGTCAAAGCTGAAAGGAGAGGATGTATGCAGAACAGAGATGTGCTGTATACCAGTCCAAAGAATCCACCACAAATCAGCAAAGTTCAGGGCACTGGGGTTAGGAGTAAACGCTAAGACTGAAGTTTCAGAAGGGCTTTAGGAAAATCCATGAGACATGATTACCCCTCAGGAATGAGCTTTATTCAGAAAAGAGGATATGGGAGAGCATTAAAAGAGCAACAAAACTGTTGATTAGAAACAGTGTAACATATCCTTAAAGAGAAAGGAAGGCTCATCTTTAAACAAAGATCTAAAGAGGATCTTAAATATCCCAGAGGTGAAAGTAACAGTAAAAGAGAACTATCATAGATCAAGTGATAAGAAAGCCAGAGAAGACTTCAGAGAAATAGTCTGAACCACATGGTTCAGCCTGGGATAGCCTATGTGACAAAGATCACTGAGGAACCAGGCCCTGTGAATTAGGAGCTCCAAGAACCACAGCATGGAATGCTTAGCTTTGTCCTGTGAAGGGAGCTCCAGGGATGCATGTATTGATTTCTTCATGCTGTTTGATCCTGTGTATTATGAGTGAGCAGAGGCATAAAGCATGAGTGCATGAGCTAAAAGAGAATGAGGCTTTGTATCATTTCCCCTTTATACCATGGATCTCTCTAAATCTCAGAGACTCAGAAGTGATGACACCAAGATATGTGTCTAATTTGATTTATATCTGTACAGAGAGACAGAGAAGAAAATCAGGGTCTATATCTGTATATGGACCTATATACAAAATCTCCCATATAATTTTATAGCTTAAAATATCAGGATATTTTTGTTTGAGACTTATTTATGGTATCTGGACAGAGGAGGGAGTGGAATTGTTTGGTAATATATAAATTTAGGGTGGGCTAATAGCTCATCAGTAATTCCAGCCTGGGGAGGCAGAAGCAGAGAATTCCCAGAACAAGCTGGCTAGTGAGATTAGCCATGTTGTCAAGATCTGGATTTGACTGAGATCTTATTGGATAAGGCAGAAGAGCAACTAAAGAGGATTGCTGACATCAACCTTAGGCAAGGAAAAGTGGAAAAAATAAAAAAAGGTTGCTAACACTTCTGCAATGCCACCCTGAGTGCACCTCCTCCCAGGATTGCCAGGAATCATGGGGTATTTCTTCCAGTAGCCTTGTCTAGACCTAGAACCCACAAAGTAGACAAATTAAAAAAAGACAAAAGGCTACAATATCTCCTTTTAGTTTCTCATTCTATTCATTTGGATATGCTTCCTCTGTCTTTTAGAGAGCTTGGTTAAGTGTTTGGGTAGCTTGTTGGTTTTCTGAAAGAACCAACTCTTTGTTTCATTGATTATTTTTTTATTGTTCTCCATTTTTTTCTGTTTTATTGACTTCATCCTTCAGTTTATTTCCTGCTTTCTAGTCCACTTGTGTGAGCTGTGAGCTTGCATCTTCTTGTTCTAGAGCTATCAGGTGTGCTAGTACATTGCTAGCATGAGATCTCTCCAATTAGGCTATGTACATCCTTGGTGCTATGAACTTTCCTATTAGCATCAGTTTCATTTTGTTTGGGTGTGTTGTGCATCCATGTCACTGAATTCTAGGAAGTCTTTAGATTCCTTGTTTCTGCCTTGACCCAGGAGTTATCCAGTATAGAGTTGTTCAGTTTCCGTGGGTTTGTAGGATTTCTCATGTTTCTATTGTAGTTGATATCCATCTTTAATCTGTGGAGGGTTAATAGAATAGAACAGCTTATTTCAGTTTTCTTGTATCTGTTGAGACTTGCTTTATGACCAAGTGGTCAGTTCTTGGAGAGTCTTCTGTGAGGGACAAAGAAAAATATGTATTCTGATTCGGGGTGAAATTTTCTATAAATAATCTGTTTGGTCCATTTGATTCATACAGTCTGTTACCTTCAGTATTTTCTGTTTATTTATTTTCTGGATGACCTGTCCAATTGTAAGAGTGTAGTATGGACATCTCATACTATTAATGTGTGAGGGTCAATTTGTGATTTAAGCTTTAGAAATGCTTCCTTTATAAACATGTGTTTACTTATGTTTAGAACAAAGATCTTGAAAACTCAAAGATTTTCCCAGTGGATCTTTCATTTATGAGTATGATGTGTCCTTCTCTATCTATGTTGATTATTTTTTTAAATTTTGATTAATTTTTAAAGTATATTTTAGTATATATTAAAATATCTACATCAGCTTGTTTCTTAGATCCATTTGCTTGAACAATCTTTTTTCAACAATTTGAGATAATGTTTATCTTTTATCTTGAGATGTGTTTCTTGTATGCAGCAGGATGGACCCCTTTTATCCATCTTTTATGTTAACCTGTGTCTTTTTATTAGGTAATTGAGTCCATTGATATTAAGATCAATGATTGCCAGTTTCAGAAAAGACCCTGTGCCCAGATATATTTGGTCTTTGTGGAGCTCCTATCCTTTCCCCATCAGACTAACTCCCCTTCTTTCTTATGATTCCCTTTACTCTGCAAAAGGTTTGGTCATGAGTCTTTGCTTTGAAAACACTGCTACTTAGAGGCTTTCAGATGCGCTCAGTAGACCCCTGTCATGCTTTCAATGCACATCCCATCTGTCTTTCTAAACGAGGATTTATCCTCTTACCCCATGTCCGCTCTCTTGATTATCTTTTTTAGGTGTATAGATTTCATTATGTTTATCATATCTTATAGGTCTAGAACCTCTGCTCAGATGTAGCCTATGGTAGCTCAGTAACCAATTTGTTTGCCAAAGTGAGGGGAACAAGGACTATTTCTAACAGGAACTCAATGAAGATACCTGATAAAACAGGATCAGATGAATGGGGGGAGGTCCCCCCCATCAGTGGACTTGGAAAGGGGCACAGTGGTGATGAGGGAGGGAGGGAGGGACTGGGAGGGAATGAGGGTTCGGGGCACGGCTGGGATACAGAATTAATAAAATGTAACTGATAAAAATAAAAAAACAAAACAAAACAAAAAAAAAACCAAAAACCTACTGAAAGAATTTAGAGATCTGTTCATAAAGGAATATTTAAATGAAATATTCTGTACTTATCTAAAAAAAAGATCAATGATTGCTAATTTCTGTTATTTTATTGTTTTTGGTTGTGGTGGTGTTAGTGATGGCGTGTGTTTGTGTGTTTTTGTGTGTATGTGTTCTTCCTTTCTTTTGGTTTTGCCGGCCAGCCTCAGGGATCCTGCTACCACTGTTTTTTATTGCTTTTTAATACAGACACATGCATGCCTCTTCATGGTTATAGGGGTAGAATTTAAGTCCCAAGCTCTGTTTTGGCTACCCGATCTCCCCAGGTGCATCAATCTAATGTCCATCTGAGACATACCTTTAATTTTATGGATAGTATTTTCATGCTGTCAAATATTATTGAGCTCTTTTCCCACTTCCAGACAGAAATGTACTTACTTTACTTTTGTAGGGGTGTGTGTGTGTGTGTGTGTGTGTGTGTGTGTGTGTGTGTGTGTACATTTGCTAATGGGGTATATGGGAGATCAGAGAATATCTTGTGAGAGTTGGTTTTGTCCTTCCACCATGTGAATTCTGCAGATGGGATCTGAGGCCATCAGTGCTGGTGGTAAGTTTCTTCACCCAGGGAATCATCTTCCAAAACCCTTAGTAAAACTTCGGGTTTGCCATATACTTGATCACTAGTTTTCAAAATTGGCTAAACTTGAGAAGCACTTGGAGACTGTTTTATAAACATCTCGGAAACAGTGTCCTTTAAATATTAATATGTATAGGCATCTCCAAAGAATCCTGGAATCTGATTAAGTAGGTTTGGAGTACTGCCTGACATGTTATATTTCTCATAAGCTCCCAGGACATTTGCTTGCTGCTGGGCAAAGATCACAATGAGCAGCAAGACTTGACCTTCTGAATCCAAATTTCTGTGACTCTGACCTAGTATTACACAAATCTTCCAAATTATTCCCCGTGGCAAGAGAATAATAAAAGGTTCTTCGCTATAAAAGACGTTGGTGTACATCTTTATTCACACCCTATGATGGTTTATCTGACAGAAGTTAAGCTGCATGTTATGCTAGAAGTTATGCTATGTCTGTATATATAAACATTAAGCTACCACTTGAACAAATGCAAATATGGGAAATAAATTATTTGGCACTGAAATGAGTGGCAAGAAAGTAGTGAAGACAGTGATTTGGGTGATAGATAAGAAAGAAAAACAATGTTAAACTAAGATAAGGAGGATAAAATTGTGCCACTTTGGTAGAATAAAAGACTCAACGTTTTAAACACATATCCTAACTTAGATATGTAAACAACATATACAACTTAGAAAATTTTCTGAAAGTGCCTAGCATTTTAGAGCTAAGCATGCAGCTTGGTAGTTGTGAGAAGGATTAAACATATATGGCAGGGGCACCAGTGACTGGAGAGTGATTCAACCACACAACAGTGTAACAGCAAATGTTACAAGACTACCCAGTGCCTCTGAGGTAACATCTGAGGGTTCTAGGTTTCATTGTAAAGGCATCTCCACATCATGAGCCTCGGAAAATCATCTTCCTCCACCAAGCAACTGATGCTTTTTTCACATCTTAAAAATCCTGTTAGAAATAGTCCTTGTTCCCCTCACTTTGGGAAACCAATTGGTTACTGAGCTACCACAGGCTACATCTGAGCAGAGGTTCTAGGTTATATCCATACATGGTCCTTGGTTGAGTGTCAGTTTCAGAAAAGACCCTGTGCCCAGATATATTTGGTCTTTGTGGAGCTCCTATCCTTTCCCCATCAGACTAACTCCCCTTCTTTCTTATGATTCCCTTTACTCTGCAAAAGGTTTGGTCATGAGTCTTTGCTTTGAAAACACTGCTACTTAGAGGCTTTCAGATGCACTCAGTAGACTCCTGTCATGTGTTCAATGCACATCCCATCTGTCTTTCTAAACGAGGATTGATCATCTTACCCCATGTCCGCTCTCTTGATTATCTTTTTTAGGTGTATAGATTTCATTATGTTTATCATATCTTATAGGTCTATATAAGTGAGTATATACCGTGTTTGTCTTTCTCCTTCTGGGATATTTCACTCAGAATGATGTTTTCTAGATCCCACCATTTGCCTGCAAATTTCATGATTTCCTCCTTTTTGATTGCTGAGTAGTATTCCATTGTGTAGAAATACCATAATTTCTGTACCCATTCTTCCGTTGATGGACATCTGGGTTGTTTCCAGGTTCTGGCTATTACTCAGTAACCAATTGGTTTCCCAAAGTGAGGGGAACAAGGACTATTTCTAACAGGAACTCAATGAAGATACCTGATAAAACAGGATCAGATGAATGGGGGGGAGGTCCCCCCTATCAGTGGACTTGGAAAGGGGCACAGTGGTGATGAGGGAGGGAGGGAGGGACTGGGAGGGAATGAGGGTTTGGGGCATGGCTGGGATACAGAATTAATAAAATGTAACTGATAAAAATAAAATAAAAAAAAAGAAAAAAAAGAAAATCCTGTGAGAAAATAGAATATATAGCAGTACCTTTCGAACTCTCTAAAATTTCTGGCCTCTGTCTAGGACAAAACAGGGACAAATCTGGCTTCTGGCCAAGGAGATGAACATCTCAAAGGATGGCCCAAACGGACTGATCACACTGATTCTCCATACCTCTACCCAGATTTTTCCATAAATCTAATAGAATTTCCTCAGCTAGCATGTTGATGTTTCCAGGCCAAACAGTATTATATAGATCCAGCACAGCCTGTGCCACTGAAAATTTCTAGTACATTGGTAGGTCTGGTGACAGATATGAAACTAGAAAGAAACTCAGGGTCTGTGATGCAGAGGACAGTACTCACACATGTGGCCATGTCCTCAGGAAGACCACTGCAGGTAGAGGACAGTGGATAGCAAGAGTCACTAGATCAATGAACAGCAAATTCTCTCAGGTGTCAGCAGAAGAGGTTCTGGAAGCTGTGGAAAACTGAAACCAGCTTGGAGCCTCAGCTGCTTTGTAAGGGTACCCAGGTGATACGGCATTCAAGGAAGGGAGATGTATTATTGAGGTAGAGATTCCAACACGTGTGTCCTGCAGAGGACCCTAAGAGTTATGTTTGCTAGCTTGTTTGTCATGGTAAATATGCTGTGATTCCTTTTAATTATTTATTTTTATGCTAATGTGTGTGCATGTGTGTGTGCATGCCAACAAAGATCAGAACAGGGCACTGGATTCTCTGGAATTGGAGTTACACGTAGCTGTGCACCACTTAACACGGGTGCTGGGGACTCAATCTGTTATTGCAAGAGCAAGAAATGCTCTTAACCACTGAGTCATCCCCCCAGCTACTCTAAATAATTTTATGGAAGAAATCAACTTGGTCACATTGTAGTTATCATGGTTAAATTTACCTCTGTGTGGAGTAGTATCACTGTCTTCTTCTTAAGATTTAACGCAGCTTGGCGGATCGTGACCTGTACAATGGGGCATATCTCCAAAACGGGTGTTCACTTTAAGTCACACCAAATGTATAGGTAGAATAATAATTCCTTTTAATGAGATACTGTATACTTTCTTTCCATAATTCACACTCCCTAGTTACATTCCTTGTCCTATAACATGAGGATTATGAGGCTCTACTGTGAGATCATGGGTTTTTCTACCACTTTGAGTTAAAAGTCTTAGTTTTTATCTGACTTTTTCGGGTGCTGGCTGGAGCTCAGATATTCTCAGAAACTTTGGGCTTCCTAACCTTTTTTCTAACATGTCCCCTACATACGTGTGATCTCTCTGCAGGCTGTACTCAAATGGCATGACTTTTATCGTTTTCTTCTTCATTCTATTCCTCTGACTAACTGTCAAGATTTAGAGTTTGCTTGTTCCAGGTATTTTGTTTTGTCTTGTTTTAATTTCTACTAACTTTGTCCTCAAGTTTCTGTTTGAATTCATTCTGTGTGTGTGTGTGTGTGTGTGAAGGAAAGTTTTATTTCGTTAAAACTTGTGAAAAATTTAAGGCATGAATCCAAGACTGGCTCATGTCTAGCAGTGCTTTGTAGAAATTGATGCTAGAGAGGCAGTAATATTTGTGAAGGAAAAATGTGCATTTTTTAAAACTTGATTTAATTAACATATTTGTTTATTACAATTTATTTACTTTGTATCGCTGTTGCAACCACCTCCCTCATCTTCTCCCAGTTCCACTCACCCTCCCTCTTCTCCCCCTATGCCTTTTCCCTAGTCCACTGATGTGTGGGGAGGTCCTCCTCCCCTTCTATCTGACCCTAGCTTATCAGGTCTCATCAAAGCTGGCTGCATCATTTTCCTCTGAGGCCTGCCAAGGCTACAACCCTCAGGGAGAAGTGATCAAAGAGTGGGCCACTGAGTTCATGTCAGAGACAGTACCTAAATTTCTTTCTAGGGAAGGCACTTGGAAACTGAGTAGCCAATGGGTTTCCTTTGAGCAGGAGGTCTAGGTCCTCTCCATGCATGGCCCTTGGTTGGAGTATCAGTCCATGCAGGATCGTATGGACCCAGGCATTTTGGCTCCATTGTTCTCCGTGTGGAGTTTCTGACTCCTCTAGGACTTTCTATCTCCCTTTTCTTCCATAAAGATTCCAGCACTCTGCCAAAGTTTGGCTATGAGCCTCAGTATCTTCTTCAATACCCTGGTGGGTAGAGTCACATATACCCAAAATATGCCCCACCATTCAGTAAGGACATTTGCTCAACAATGTTCATAGCAGCTTTATTTGTAATAGCCAGAATCTGAAAACAACCTAGATGTCCTTCAATGGAGGAATGGATACAGAAAGTGTTTTACACAATGGAATACTACTCGCAATTAAAAACAAGGAAACCATGAAATTTGCAGGTAAATGGTGGGAACTAGAAAAGATCATCCTGCATGAGGTGACCCAGAAGCAGAAAGGCACAGATAGTATATATTCACTTAGAAGTGGACATAACCCATATAAGATAAACATACTAAAATCTATAGTCCTAAAGAAGCTAAACAACAATGAGGGCCCCAGGGAAGATGCTTAATCCTCATTCGAAGGGCAAACAGGATAGACATCAGAAGTAGGAGAAGAAAGGGACAGGAGCCTTCCACAAAGTTCATGCTGAAATCCTTTGTTAATGAGTCTAAGAATCACAAGAAAGGACCTTGTTCTCCAGTACCATCTGATCAGCAAAAAGAAACCCCCAGCATCTCTCTTAAGAGGCGGGCTAAGATTTTGAGCTTTGAAATATAAAAATTGGAGAGGAGCAGGAGGATGTGGGTACCACATGTGTGATGATCCCCACAGTGCAGGGGGGAGAGAAAATTAACCGCATTGTAGACTAGACTTAAGTATAAAAGGTAAATGATTATTATGGAAAAAACTCAAATAATTTATTTGATTTTTTTTCTCTTACTGTTAGATATGAGTTTCTAAAGTTTGCGCATTTATTTTTGTAGCTTATAGAATACTCTATTAAATGTGGTAGGGATAAATTTGAATAAACGATTGATTGTTGAAATGCAGACAAAAGCATGGAAGATGGCTACAGGTAGAAATCTAAAATTGAGAGGAAAAACAGACAATCAAAATGCTGAGCCAAGGACTGTCTGACTGCTAGCATTTTGCCATTTGGTGTGAGGCAAATACCACTGGAAATCTTGCTGTCTCTGGGTTCTTAGTCCAGACAAGAATAACATATAATCCAAATAATTACAAAACTCAGAAAGAAGGAAGTGAAGTCATGAAGGCAGGAAATTGTCTCACTTTAAGTGAATTATCACTATAATATATCAATCTAAAAGAGCTTTGGGATGAAAAGGTAACTGGAAGATGACTCCATGGAAAAACTTCTTTTTACACAAACACAAGGACCTAAGTTTAGATCCACTGCACCCACATAAAAAGCTCGGCATGGTGGCCAGAATGCCCATAATCTCAGAACTGTTGAGGCAAGAAACAGTAGATCTTAGCAGTTTAGGGAAGAGACATATGTCAAGCTGATATTGGCCTCCATGAATGTACTTGCACAGCCCACACCCATCCCCACATCAATGCACATGCACTGTACATACATACACACTCAAATGTATGCACACCCAGACCCGTACAACCCCCCCCCCCAGACATCTTCTTTGTATAGTTCTGGGTTTACATTATAAGCCATTCTGCTTACATATTAAGAAGTCATACCTACCTCCTTTCCCTACAACCCTAATTCTAGAAAAGAACACCTAATTAGGGACCCTGTTATCCAAACAGTCTAGCTCACTCAATTTTTCCTTGAGCACAGATGGGAAGGAAGAAAGTGCAAAGAGAGAATCCACCACTGAAGCTCTGTCCCTTACAGGGACTTGGGGTGACTGAATCCAGTGGCCAGAAATGGCAGTGTGGACAGGAAGATGTGTACATACTGTGCCTGGTAGCACGGAAAATCACCGTTGATTGATGTTAGAATTAAGAGCTTCCCCAGCCTGTCTTCTGTGACTCAGGACCAGCAGGTAAGCTACATTATCATCAGTCACCACAGGTGCTCTCTCACGTTCACTTTCACTCTCTGTCTCTCACACACACCTTTTCTCTCTGTCTCTCTTTCTCATGTCCGTGTTCTGAGGTGGCCTTTGCTTCACCCCACCACCACCAACGACTCTCTTGGATGAGATTTGTTTTGTGGTGTTCTCTCTGCTTTGTGCTACAGCATTCCTTGGCTCTGACCCACCAAGGTACTCTGAACCTAAATCCTAGCAACTCTCTGTGATTTTTAAGGTCACTAAATAAAGGCTGCTTCCATAACTTCTGTGATTTGCCTTGTCAAGCAGGAGCATTTCTGCTGAGTTAATTTTCCTCACTGGCAGATCTGGAAGCTGTGGAGATAAGCAAAGGTAGCTCTGCAAAATGCAAGAGCCAAAAAGTTGGGGAAAAGACCAAGCAAGACACTAAAATACCACTTAAATACCACCCATTTCTAAAGCTTAGGAATTCTGACATTCTGTGTAACTGTTTTTAAAAATACGATGTAGGAGAAGAAATGAGTAGAGATAAATTATCAGTGTGTGGGTTTATTTGAAAGGAATTATCTATGATAGGAAATCTTGTGCAAAGAACACATTGACCAGAAAATTTCAGCATTATGATGCTAATATTACTATAATGTTTGAGTTAATAAATTTTTGAATGTGTACATTGTGTTCCGTTACCTTTTCCTGGTGAGACCCAGGCAAAGATCTCTTCATCTCACCTCAGGTACCAATGGCAGATCACAAAACTGATCCACCAAAGTGAAGCTGGGGTACTCTGTGGCAGAAGAGATGTGGCTGATTGCCTTACCAAGATTAACACATAAGACAGTTGGCAAAGGCTGGGATCCTTTCCCTGTGCACCTGCATTTCATCCACCAAACAGTATACACCCACTCTGTAGGCAAAGGATGACTGAAGCCCTCACCAGGGCTTCATGTAATTGACTCAGATAGTGGTGAAACATGTAAAAGAGGCACATGCTGTGTAAATATATTCAGCCCAGTGCTTCCTAGCCTTCCTTCTAGGCTCCTGTTTGATTCCCCTTTTAAAACAAGCTCTTTATATAGCTATTTCTAACTCTTTGTCTATGGTGAAATTATACACATAATTCTGATACATGTCAGCCTAGAATTTGATATTACCTGATCTGAGTCTATGCACAGGTCAGACACTAAGCATTTTTCTTCTTTCTTCTCTTTATCTCTGTTTTGTATACATGTCAGAAGCCTTAGCAACCTTCCTTTAACATTCTGTCCTTTTTAACATTTTCACTGACTTCATGTCTGTCTTAAAATACATTGCTTTCTTTCTACCTTGCTCCCTCTCCCAGCTGCCAGGATTTACGAATTGTTTGTCCTATAGATTTTTCTCTCAAATACTGGTAGAGTTGTCCTTGAGCTTTCTTTGAAATCCATTTTGAAATATTTTTATGAACAATACTAAAATTCTCAAAGTTGAACTCAAAACTCCCCTGGTGATAAACCAATGAGTTTATTGGGCTTTCTTACAAAGCATTGGTAAGAGGTTTCTTGCAGAAGCATGAGCGACTCTCAAACAGCTACATAACCACAAAGTACCACTGTGGACTATGACCTCAAGGCAACTGCATTTTGGAATCACTTTCAGTCAACCTCACATTTCCTATATATTCTAGCATTTTCCAGGATCATTTGTAGCTGGACTGGTGGCTATAAACCCAGATGAGGGTCCTATTGTTCTGTTCTCCTTCTATTTTCTGCAAGAGAAGGCTGAACCAATGTTGAACAATTTGTTTCTTTTACCTAAGGCCAGCTTTGATGGTACAGGAAGGGAGAGGTCAGTGAGAGTGAGGTGTTTTTCCTTACCTCAGGTAAGCAGTAGCTGGAGAAATGGGGAGAGCTTTGGAAAAATCAATATCCATAAAGTCACCCTGGGGTTGAGGCTTCCAGGTCTTCTGTTTCATGAGCTTGAACAATGGCTTTCATTGACAGGCTGGAGGGTAAGCTTTTAGAAAGGTGTTTCTAAGTTCACTGTGAAGAGAGTAGAGTCAGAGTTTCTATTGGTAGGACATATTCTAAACCTGTGCTGCCACTGGGATGCTATCTAGGTGTTTTATATAGGGCTTATCACAAAAACTGGATAGGGCATATGTGGGCAGGTACTCAATACTGTTGACCCACATGTGAAGAGTCCATTTTCCCAGGTGTTTGAATTGGAAACATATATATATATATATATATATATATATATATATATATATATATATACCCTGATATACAGCTTCCACTAAACTGTGCTAAAAAAATAAAAATAAATAAGAAGGAACTATTAGATTATGTGGTTTCACCGTTAGGCATGAACCCATAGCCGGGATCAAGCCATGTCTTCCTGCTGATCGTTCTAGAGCACATTTTTCAGAAGCATTGTGAGATATAACTTGACACTTCTCAATTTATGGTATGTGACTCTCTATGCTCTCTGTTATGTATCACTAAATTATGTGATGCAAACTTCCCACTATCCCGAAATGTTATAAAAACAATGGTCATTTCCTTTGTTCTGGAGGTTTAGTTCAGGGAGACACTTCATGGACATTGTGTGGGAAAGATGTTCTGAATGCTACTTTCTGAAGAGGCCTGTCTGTCTGCCCTCTTTCTAACATCTCTCTCATAACAGAGTTCTACCCCACCCCTTTTCTTTTCACTCACAATAAAGTTCCTCTATATGTCTTAGAAGGAATCCTCTCCTTCTCTTTTCAGGTGCCATTATGTTCAGATTCTCCATATATATATATATATATATATTTTTTTTTTCTAATGACTTCCCTCTCAATTCAAGGTCCAATCATGCCTTCAAAGTCCTCTCATTCTAATAAACCTCATTGAAGAGAATTGGGTGAGCTGCCTTTGAAGATTGAAAAGGAATACTGATTTTTCATTAGGGAAACTAGTACATAAATCAGCGATGTTTAAATATTTCTGACCTCTAAAAAGGATGGAACAAAGGATATTTGAGGCTTCTTGACAAGGACAAGAATCAAACTACTCTTTTTTTTTTTTTTTTTTTTTTTTTTTTTTTTTTTTTTTTTTTTTTTTTTTTTTTTTTTTTTTTTTTTTTTTTTTTAAGATTCTTATCCCTAAGACTGCTTTCCTAAGTCCCTGGTTCCCATTTCCATGACTGCTAGCCGGGCTCAAAAATATTTATTAGTTTGGACTGTATTTATATTCCATCATGTATTACACATGATGTGAAATGAGTAAGAAAAAAAATATTGTAGCTAAGTTTTCAGCTGTCTTTGATGCTGGGAAGTCTAACTCTTTAATATGCTGAAGTCACTTGATGGCACTATCACTATCAAAGGTATATTTCTAAAGGAACTCTCCTCCATCCTGCTCTGTGGTCCACACCTCCCAACAATAGCTGTGCCTTTGTGGCAAGAGTGAGCATGCACGCTTGAGGCTGGCAAAGGGCGCCTCTGAATGAAGTTGCAGCTGTTTCATGTAGAATTGTCCATGATCTCTCACACTCTCCTTTCTTCCGCTTTCCCTTCAGCATTTCTGCTTCAGGCCCAGAGAACCACAAGTCCTTCAGATCACACTCTCTGCCTCCTTTATTTTCACTGGCATAAACAGAAGGATACATTTCTCATTAGCAATGGAGATGCACTTTTATCCTCTCCACAGGATCATCCACTGAGTTTCAAGTGCACTATAATTCAGATATTATCTAAGCAATAGGATATTTGTAAAGAATGGCTGAGAAGATGTGTTTCACCCATGACCAGTCAAGTACTGGAAAAGGTCAGCCTGTAACCTAACAAGATAGTACTTTCCATCTTTTAGTGAATTCTGTATCTAATAAATGAGTCCCTGGTCTAATGTGAACCTAGTCCCTTCATCACATGGTCTAGAAGTTACCTTCATTCTGAGGACATTGCTATTTTGATTCTCAGAAGATGAGTGCAATTTAGAGAAAGGAAAAATCAAATGAGATAGATGACTTTACTGCTATACAAAAAGCAGAGCATAAAGCTCTCCGTCCAAACCTTTCTAAGTCCAAATGTCAGTTTTCCAGTGACTTTGGCTTTATTTGCTCAATTATGCACTACTGTCTATAGTGTTGATTCTTTTAAAATATTTTTTCTTTAAAATTTTGTCACATGGTTGTATATTGTATTCTGAGTACATTCTCCCACAGCTTCCATTCTTTCCTCAAATCTCCTGACCCTCATTTGTTTTCTTTGTGCCCCAGAGAGTTTCATTTCTACTTTCCTATTATATGTGCATGTATGATCTTATGTAATCACAGAAAATCTAATAACCACAAATGAGAGAAAATGCAATATTTGTCTTTCTAAACTGACTTAGATCTCTTAATATGATGTGCTCCAGTTGCATCCATTTCCTTTCAAATGCAGTGACTTCATTCTTTTTTTATGGCTAAGGAAGTTCTATTGTGTGTTCAAACCACATTTTCTTTATCCGTACATTGGTTCACATTACTTAATTATGTGAACAGTGTGATTAATTAGTAGCACTAATTAATTCTGATTCAACTTTTTGGACAGGAAATTTATACTGATTAAGAAAGATTTTTCTGGGTCTGTGAGTTGGCTCAGTGTGCAAAGGCACCTGCCCCGAAGTCTGACTAACTGATTTTGATCCCCAGGACCTATATGGTAAAAGCAGAAAAATAAATTTTGCAAATTGTCTCATTCCTAAACACCTGTACTATGCTACCTGTACACACACACACACACACACTTATATACAAAATGGATTCTTAAATATAATTTAAAGAGAGAGTTTTCTATAATGAATTACAGTAACAAAGTTGAAAGTTGACTGGGCAGGCCCTATGGAGTTTACTCCAGCCTTAGATGGTGCATGTGAACTTTTCCCCCTATAAATCTATCTTCCAAATATGGAAGATTGAATGACCAAGTCCGAAAACTAATGATCCAAGAATTTAGCCGTACAAGGACTGGGCAGATGGTTCAGTAAGTAAAGTACTTAGCATGAAAGCATGAGGGCTTGAGTTCAAATCTGTAGTGCCCATGTAAACATCTGGATGTGCCAGAAAATATCAGCAAGCCCAGTGCTGGGGAGCCAGGTAGGAGGATACCTGGGGCTTGGTGGCCAGCTGGACTGTTCATTTGATAAGTTGCAGTTCTTGTGAGAAATCCTTCTCAAAATAGGAGAAGGGCAGGTGAGAATGCTGAGCAGATAAAGGAACGTGCCACCTAGCCTGACAACCTGACTTTGATACCAAGGATACAACAATATGGACTAAAAGAACTGATTCCAGTAAATTGTTCTATGACTTTCCCCACACACGATGGCACATACATGCATACACTCACATACATATACAAAAAAATAATGATAACTGTAGGAAGTTTTAATAATAATGTGGAGAACAGGAGGGAATGTCTATGAGTGCATGCACTTGCATACATGTGAACATATACAGCCATATATACTACATACATGCTATAAAAATGGTGTTAGTTGGGGCTACTTTTGTTGTGATAAAACACCATGAGCCTAAGCACCTTGGTGAATAAAGAGTTTATTTCACTCATACTTCCATATGTTCATCATTAAAAAAAAATAAAGTTAAGATACTAACTCAGATGGGCAGAAACCTGGAGGCTGGAACTGATGTAGAGAACATGGAGGTTTGATTATTACTTATGCTTTATTTTTGTTTGATCACCTGCTTATTTTCCCCCTTTGGTTTTTGTTTGTTTGTTTTGAGGTATGGTTTCTCTGTGTAGCCTCTGTAGCCTTGGCTGTCCTAGACTCACTGTATAGACCTTGAACTCTTGAACTCTTGAACTCACAGAGATCACTTGCCTCTGCCTCCGCAAGTGCTGGGATTACAGGTGTGTAGCATTATGCCCAATTCACCCTGTTTTTAACAAACATCCTAAGACTATCAGTGCCATAACTCGATGGGGATGCCTCCCAGTGCCATGGGGAGATGGAGGGAGTGGCACCTCCCAAATGGGCTGGGATTTGGGCTTTCCTCTATTAACCAGTAATTTAAAAAATGCCTTAAAGACTTGCCTACAGGCAAATCTTACATGGGCATTTACTCAGTTGAGACTCCCTCTTCCCAAATTACTCTACCTTGTGCCAAGTTGACATAACATTTGCCAGGATGCTACTGAATAAAATATAGATTAAAAAATTTTAAATGAGTATAGCAACATACAGACAAAGCAAATTACTCTCAAAATTATTTTTCATTTTCTGCTTCATTTCTGTTAGCTCAGGCCCTTTCAGCTGCATTCAGTAATGCGGAAGATTTGTCTCATGTCAATACCTATGAGTAGTGGATCCACTACAGCATGTTCCTCTTACAGGAGCCTACCATGCTTCTTCAAAGGAATGCTGTATGGGCTGATGTGGCTCAGTGGGTGAAAGCTTTTGCCATGCAAGAACAAGGACCTGATTTTAAGTCTCCACAACCTCTGGGTAAAACCAGACACATATTGGAAGCATCTGTGATTTCAGTATTCCTACAAAGAGATCAGGGGTGGAGCAAGAGAAATCTAGAAGATTTCTGGGGCAGGCCAGCATGGGCTATTCAGTGGAAGACCAATTTAGAAATTATATTAAACAAGGTGGAAGATAAGGTTGTACTCTGAGCTCAATGTGTGTGATATGACATGTATGTGCCCTCTCCAACTCATACACAAAAGAAGTTTACTGTAGTCTAGCAAATCTAGGGAATACGGCATGGTGGAAGCTCTTTCTGTAACAGTGGACTGAGTCTGTTACTTTGTTTAGATATAAACTAAAAAGCAAATATGTAGCTACATAAATTATTTTCCTTGCAGTTCTTAATATATCTGGTAGGATTTTAATTCTTTCAGATACATCTTAGAAAAGATTAATGTAAAATACGTTCTTTTTAGCTTCATAATTAATGTCTTTCTTTCTGCTCAAATCCAAGCTGTTCTTCATTCCTCTAAAACTATTGTTAAATTGTCTTCTTTAAAGAATTCCAATTGTATAGCTTCTGCTCTGTGTATCTCAGGAGTACGACCTTACAGTAAATTCTAGTAGATTCTCACAGATATTTATATTTTCTTTCCTATCGAGATTACTTTCACACATCTAGAAAATACAGATACTTAGTCACTTGAAATCTATGACAGATTTATTTGATATTAACACAAAGACACCAAATTATACTTTGGACTTTGAAGTTGATCAACAAAAATATTCCTTTCTTCTTTTTTCTTTGTAGATAATCTATGAACATAGATTTAATCCACTATAATAATATCCTTCAAAATTTTCTTAATCTTAAATCTTAAGGAAAAAACAGTCTCTCCTGATGAGATTGATAGACTAGGATTAGAAGGAAAGGGAGGAATACCTCCCCTATCAGTAGACTGGGGGAGAGGCATGGATAGAGGGGGGAAGGGAGAGAGAAATTGAGAGGGGAGGAGGGACGGGAGCTACAGGGGGGATACAAAGTGAATAAATTGTAATTAATAAAAATTATAAAAAAATAATAAAAGAAAAAAGTTCCTTGCCTATCTTTTTATAGCTCATTCTTGGCTCTGTCTTATAGAATTTGGCAGTCTCTCTCCACTCACAGATGCACTCTCATGGTCTGTGTAGATATCAAGTGGATCGAAATGCCCTTCTCTCCTTGCTTCCCCATTGCAGAAGTTCTTTATTCCAACGATTACAAGCTGTTTAACTATTGCCTGTTGGATATGGGTAATGACTCTGAGATAACACATATTTTCATCCATTCTGAGGTGTATGGTTTGGTTTCTTTTCAATTTCCAAGTAGCAAGGGAAAAACTCTTTATGCAGTGAAGAAAGAGTACAGGAATGTGATGAATAATAATTTGGTAGTTCCATGGTCATGATTTCTAAGTTACTATTGGTCTTACAAGAAACTCATTCCTTTCCCCCATTGCTACAAAATAACTCTCCACTTCAGACTTTCAATAAACAGAAAAAAGAAAGACAACTGAAATCAGAGACCTTCTAGGAACAGCCCTGGCTGAGCTGTGCACAAAGGCATGTCCAGATTTGAGGAAAGGACATCTTGTTGAGATAAGAAGCACTTTTCTTGCTCAGCTATTATAGATGCTGTGCTTCTCATAACATGGAGCACATCTGGAAACCATTAGTAAGTCATTTAATGCTGAGCTGTCTGAACATTTGGGAAGAGGGGAAGAAGAAGGTGAGCTAACATGATTTCTCCAGGACTGCAGAACCAGTCAGTCAACCAGTTCTTGGAATCCAGGTGTGTGGCAAAAGGTTTGCTTCTATGGTCATTCTTTTCCTGACGATTGCAAGGCAGGGTGAGAAAAGGCAAGTGCTTGAAAGTATTTTGACAAGCTAACTTTATCCAAGGAGATTTTTGAAGCAAATGAAATAAAATATTTTCTTCAAAGTTGTCTAAATGCAATTTTTACTGAGTTATTTTGCTAGACACACATTTTGCTTGAGTGTATATTGTACTACTAAAGGGGAAGATGATATTGGATTGGGAATGCCAGGACTTCTTTTAATGTAAATTCTTCATAGGTTTGGTTAAATATATTGACTTGTAGGGAACAGTGTGTTTCTTTGACTTGATATTTATTGACTTCTGCCTGGTAGGAGTTTATTGATTGTTTTTAGTAAATACTCTGTGGACTCTCAATTAGCCGAATATAAAGCTTAGCTTTCAGCAACATTTTGGTGTTTTTGTTTTTTCCCAACTTTTTAGGTAGAAAACACTTTTGGTTACAACACACATTTGCAAAATTGGTCTGAAAAGATTAATTTTAAATCCATAAATGTAAAAACCGAAAAGGAAATTTTTATTTTACAATAAAATAATGTTGTAATTTTGTGGATCAAAACCACTACAGAAATCTTAATTACCATGTTTTATCTTCAATGGTTTCAATTCACTGCAGCTCCAAAATATCAAATGAAAAATTTCAGAAATAAATACATTGTACACATTGTTAAAAAAATAATAGACACTAAGTCTGTTAGAAGAAAAAGTAGGGAAGAGCCTTGAACTCATTGGCACAGGAGACAACTTCCTGGACAGAACACCAACAGCACAGGCTCTAAGAGCAACAATCAGTAAGTGGGACCTCATGAAACTGAAAAGCTTCTGCAAAGCAAAGGACAAATCTACAGCCTACAGAATGGGAAAGGATCTTCACCAACACTACATCTTACAAACAGCTAATCTATACACAAAAGACAAAGAACTCAAGAAATTAAACACCAACAAACAAATAAACCAATTTGAAAATATGGGGTACAGGGCTAACCAGGAATTCTCAACAGAGGAGTATCGAATGGTGGAGAAACACTTAAAGAATTAAACAACATCCTTTCTGATCAGGGAAACGCAAATCAAAATGAGGCTGGTATTCCACCTCACACCCATCAAAATGGCTACGATCAAAAACTCAAGTGACCTATGTTTTCTTCTTCTTCTGATGTCCATCCTCTTTGCCTTTCAGGATGGGGATTTAGTTAGGGTCCTCTCTTTTGCTTAGTTTGTTTAGATGTACCAATTTTAGTGGGTTTATCCTATGTTGTATGTTTATATGAGTGAGTATATACCATGTGTGTCTTTTTGCTTCTGGGACAAATCACTCAGGATGATCCTTTCCAGGTCCCACCATTTACCTGCAAATTTCATGATTTCCTTATTTTTCATTACTGAGTAATACTCCATTGTATAGATGTACCACAGTTTCTGCATCCATTTTTCAGTTGAGGGGCATCTGGGCTGTTTCCAGCTTCTGGCTATTACAAATAAAGCTGCTACAAACATGGGTGAGCAAATGTCCTTTTTGTGTACTTGAACCTCTTTTGGATATATGCCTAGGAGTGGTATGGCTGGATCTTGAGGAAGCGCTATTCCTAGTTGTCTGAGAAAGTGCCAGATTGATTTCCAGAGTGGTTGTACAAGTTTACATTCCCACCTAAAACGCTCAGTCCCCATCCTGAAAGGCAAAGAGGATGGACATCAGAAAAAGAAGAAAACAGGAAACAACCTAGGAACCTGCTACAGAGGGCCTCTGAAAGCCAGAAGAAGAAAACAGGAAACCATCTAGGAACCTGCCACAGAGGGCCTCTGGAAGCCTCTGCCCTGCAGACTATCAAAGCAGATGCTGAGCCTGATGGGCAACTGTTGGGCAGAGTGAATGGAATTTTATGTAAAGAAGTGGGAAATAGCAAGAGCTGGAGAGGACAAGAACTACTCAAGGAGAGCAACAGAACAAGAAAATTTGAACACAGGGAACTTCCCAGTGACTCATACTCCAACCAAGGGACTATTCATAGAGATAACCTAGAACCCCTGCACAGATGTAGCCCATGGCAGTTCAGTGTCCAAGTGGGTTACCTAGTAATGGGAAGAGGGAGTGCCTCTGACATAATCTGCTCTTTGATCACCTCCCCCGGAGGGGGGAGCAGCCTTACCAGGTTACAGAAGATGACAATGCAGCCACTGAGAACTGATAGTCTAAGATCAGAAAGAAGGAGAGGAAGACCTCCCCTATCAGTGGACTTGGGGAGGGGCATATCTGCAGAAAGGGGAGGAAGGGTGGGATAGGGAGGGGATGAGGGAGGGACTTATGGGGGGATACAAAATGAATAAAGTGTAATTAATAATAATAATAATAATAATAATAATAAATGACAAAAAAAATCTCAAGTAATCACACATGCTAGAGAGGATGTGAAGAAAGACTCACCCTCCTTCATTGCTGGTGGGAATGTAAACTTGTACAACCACTTTGGAAATCAATCTGACACTTTTTCAGAAAACTGAGAATTAAATATTCAAGTCCAAGCTATACCACTCCTCTGCATCTATTTGAATGATACTCAAACAATTCAACAAGGACATTTGCTCAACTATGTTCATAGCAGCTTTATTCATAATAGCCAGAATCTGGAAACAACCTAGATGTCCTTAAACCAAAGAATGGATACAGAAAATGTGGTACATTTAAACAACAGAGTACTATTTAGCTATTAAAAACAAGGAAATTATAAAATTTGCAGGTAAATAGATTGAACTAGAAAAGATCATCTTAAGTGATGTATCCCAGAATCAAAAAGACACACATGGTATATATTCACTTATAAGTGGATATTAGCCATATAACTAGGATAAACATACTAAAATATACAGACCTAAGGATGCTAAACAATTAGGAAGACTCAAGGGAAGATGCCTAATTCTCATTCAGATGTGAAAACAGTATAGACACTGGAAGTGGTGGAAGAGAGCAAACAGGGAGGAAGCCTACTACAGACTAAAAGGCCCCACCCAGCAGGGGATCGAAGCAGATGCAGAGACGCACAGCCAGACTTTGGACAGAGCAAGGAGTCTTACTGAAGAAGGGGTATATAAAAGGACCCAGATGACAGAACCCGCTACAGATCAACAAAGCCAAAAAATGCAGGTCACACGGAGGACTGCAGAGACTGATGCATCAACCAAAGACCATGCATAGGCTGTCTTAAATGGTGATGATAAAATGATAACAGACAAATCCTTCTTAACAAAATCCTCATGCTGCTCAGGGAGACTAAGAAGAAAGAAGCAAAATTGGAATGCTTCCAATGATGAGTGATCTGAAAACTGCCAGAAAAAAAAGCAGAGACACCAAGAAAGGCAAAGTATCATCATGAAGGAAAGGCTGAAAACACCTTTGATATCAGGATAAAAGAACTGAGAAAGACATAAGCACACAAAGAGAAAATAGTCCCAGGAAGGAAAAAAAAAAAAGAAACTGTTCTGGTAAGAAGTTGTTAGAGAGTCAAGCAAGGAGGTATATTGGCAGTGACAACTTTAAATTTACAAATGACTCCATTCTAATGAGGACAGAGAAAGAGAAGGGTGGGGAGAGAGGTGGGGAAGAAGAGGAAAGAAGGATTTAAGAAGTTGAGAAAGGAGAAAACATAATCAGAAATATCATATGGAAAAAAATCTATTTTCAATAATATAGTCCATATAAAATACATGATAAAATCTCTCTTTAAAATAAAACAGTTAAGGAACAAAGCATAACAAATGATAACATTGTCATTGCTTGGTTAAAACTGAACCTGAGCAACAGCTTGGGGCTTTAAATTGATGAGCTGATCCTAAAATTACAAACTGATGGTAGCAAATAAAATTGGCTGGGATTTCTTAGTCCAATGTCCACAAAATCTAAAGGCTTGAATTCACCACAATGATAATTTCAGTTACCTGTTTCCTATTTTAAGTACCTGTCATGTGTTTGGGACCACAAATTTAAAATCAACAGTGTCATAATGAAATTTTTCATTCTTGCCTTCTGGGTAAAGATGGTAGAACATGATTTTATGCTCAAGCCTTGCATCATATTATACACGGTGTAATTCTTTTTTTTTTAATTTTTTATTTAACTTTTATTAAATACACTTTATTCCTTTTGTATACCCCCATAAGTCCCTCCCTCTTCCCCTCCCGGTCCCACCCTCCCCTCTTTCTGCATGCATGCCTCTCCCCAAGTCCACTGATAGGGGAGGTCCTCCTCTCCTTTCTGATTTTTTTTTTTGTTGTTCTTCTTAATGCAGTTTATTCATGGTGTAATTCTTATGGCCACCTCAGTGAACTTCTCCATGGGGAAGGATTTGAAGTCACTGGCTCTTTGTTCTTTCATATATTTTTCCATCTTGACTTTTTTCCTGGTTCCTTTAACACTGCCTTTCACCTTTGATCTAGTCTCTGTTTCTTTTATTGAAAATCTTAATGCAATTTTCATTTATTTGTTTTATTCAATATAGGGGGAAGATATGTTTATGTACACATTTTATGACAGGTTTCTCCCTCTGGGCATAGCAAGATTTCTTGCCCACAGTAACTATGGTAACAGGAAGAGAACAATACAGAGAAACAGGTCTGTATTAAAAGCAATGGAACTGCTGACTTTCCCACCGAGTGCTAGAAGACCTTCTTTTGGGATTCCAGTTATTGCTTCTTCCTCAGCTGTGAGTGATCATGGAAGAAATATGAGTACATAAGAAGTGGAAAGTTAATCTGAAAGAAAAATCCATGAGTGCTGCTGCCAAGAGGTCACCAGTCACTAAGGGGTGGAGCTTTGCTGTGTGACAGCCATTTGGAGGATTGACCATGCTTCCTTAGTTAACCCTCACTAATGGTCTGTAAACAAGCTGCAAAGACGCATAGGTCTCAGTAACCTGGACTTCGTGAAATCATATATTTGTATGTTGTTGCCCAATTAGTATGAATAGGCATTTTACCTATGTCTCTCCAGGAAATGTTAATAACGTAGGAGGTGAAATGACAAATTGAGGAGGTCAATTCTTTTCTTCCAGCATGTTTGTCCTGGGGATCAAACTCAGGTCTTCGGGCTTGGTGGATGAGACATTGGCTGTCCCATTGCCTGTTTTCTGGTTGGGTGTTCTAGAGGAGTTTCTTCTAATTTTAGGCCACTTTCCTCAGCACTTGTTAAATCCTACAGAAAGAAAACTATCAATTTTACAAAAATAGTACTAACAGGTAAAGTACATTCCTACATTTCATAAGCACCCCCCAAACACACACACACACACACACACACACACACACACACACACACACACACTGTTACTAAGCAGATGTTATTCCAGATCTGTTTTCTGTTAGTGACTCCAGGACCAAGCTTATTCCAGACCTTGTATTTGACACTGTTGAGATCAGGCTCTCCTATTCTATTTCACCAGGTGCTAAACATGGATTTTTCAAGTGGTACTTTGCTCTTTGAGATTCCATTTTAAAGCAGCTTTGACTGTATTTGGAGT
Source organism: Rhombomys opimus (assembly GCA_010120015.1). Classification (NCBI taxonomy): domain Eukaryota; kingdom Metazoa; phylum Chordata; class Mammalia; order Rodentia; family Muridae; genus Rhombomys; species Rhombomys opimus. Next base: position 1,430,868 of record REGO01000381.1, on the reverse strand, counting down.
ACAAAGGATGACTATAGGCACTGGAAAAAAACATTCATCCAGTACACATTAAAAAAAAAAATGATGTCCTAAGCAACAGAAGGAGACTACTCTATAAATTTATTGGAGTGAATTGAGACCAGGAAACTCATAAATATAAAATCATATCAAGGAAACCAGGGCAAAAATTTTACTAGACACACCAGAGCAAAGAAAGAGTGTAATTCACTCCCCTAGATCAAGAGAAAGTGAGGAAAATGGGACACTGTAAAGGCGTGGACCACAACAGCTATTATCTAATATTTGGTATGTCTGTGCCACAGGATGAGAACTCCCCTGAGCAGCTGAGTCCCCCATTATAGACAGAGCCTATGTGACAGTGTGCCCTCCCACCCTTCCACCTGTTCACCGGTCTGGATCCAGAACTCAGCCACCATTGTCTGCTCATGACCTACTTCCCATTCTGTATTTAGTTTGGCCTTTCACCTCACAGCTGAACCCTGCAGCTTCACACTCAAACTTGACCCCAGCAGCCCTGGCAGCATGTCCCTGCTGACAATGGTCAGCTTCATTATCTTCTCTACACAGACTTTTTCTCAGCACACTTGAGCCCTCTCAGAGTCTGCTGCAGCCTCTAACTTGTATTCATTCCCCAACACATGCACATATATATAGATTCGTATGTATGTGCTCTGTGCTATATGGTATGAGAATTAAGATTAAGAATAGTAATTAAGACTGGAATAAGAGAATTTGTATTCACCTCATCACAATATCTAGGTAGGTGGGTTATGTAACAAATCACTGTCGTTGGAACTACTAGACCTTGTGAATTTATCATTATTGAATACATTCTAACATTGTGGAATGACACAAACACATTCTTCTGGTTTTGTTTTTTTGTTTGTTTTTGTCTTTGTATTCCACACTCCCAAACCATACTCCTTTTTGATGGAATAGAAAATCACTATAAAAAGTTCTTGGGAACTGGGGAGGTGACTCAGTGGGCCAAGAGCTTCTGTAGAACTGTGAGAACCTGAGTTTTAACCCCCCTGAGCTGTGGAAAACTAGAGAAAGTTGTCTGTAATCCCAGAGTGTATATAAGAGAGGAGGCAGAAATGAAACTCCCAGATGCTTATGGGTCAACTAGCCACATGGGTGGCATGGCTGAATATGAAGAGAGACTAGGTCTTAAATTTGAAGAAAAGGACATTGCCCCTAATCTTAGAATGAACATGTCATGTCTCACATATCATGTGAGTATCCACACTCAGACATAGAAATCACACACAGAGAACAAAAAAATTTTAAACAAATCCAACCTTCACACTTCAGAAGATATTGGCCTCTTCATCTGTGATTGATGTATCCATTCTTCCTAAAATAGGCATACTTTACAAGGCAAACAGCGTGTTCATGCCACATTAAAGACACCACTCTGTTTCTGATTTTTTACAGTTTTGCTTGAAACATTTATCCTATGGATGTTTCTTAGCAATGAGGTTGGAACATCATTTTCAGCATATCAGATGTGGATACTGTGGCTCAGAGAACCAGAGTCCACAGTGCTTCAGAGTTGTAGTCAGGCCTGCATCATTTATATTCACAGGGGCAATGGAGTGTGGAAGTGAGAACACCCTGTGCTGAGAAGGGAGCTTGCAAGTCATATGTCACCCCACTTACAGCAGCAGCAGCAACAGCATCAAGCTGGTGAAGAGATGTTTTTGAAGCCTTCATTAGTAAGAAGCCAGTGTTTAGTCTTTTGTCTTTGAAGCTAGCTGTAGCATTTTTCAAGCTCATTTTGATGTGTTAAGAACCACTAATGAAGACAGATGAGAGAGACGCCTCTGTAGGCTAACACTGACAGTTCATATCACATTGCCAAATTTTAGACATTTACAATAGCTTTGATGACTAATTGTATACAGGTCCTTTCTTCACTTGTCCTTGAACTTCAAGGTTAAAAGAAGACGTTGTGGAGATGGCTCAGTTGGTAACATGTTCACCATACAGTTTGGGGACTTGAATTTGATCCCTAGGAGTTATGTAAGAAGCCAGGCATAGTAGGGAACCTGTTAATTCCAGTACTAGAGAGGTAAACATAGAAAGAATCCTCTGGGCTTGCTGGCCAGCCAAGGTAGGCTAATGAGTAAGCTGCAGGTAATGGCAGACTGTATTATAGGAGGTAGATGGGATTCCTGAAGATTATGCCTGAGTATGAACTCTGGCCTCTGAATGCATACATATACACAAGCACATACACACTCATGTGAATGTATCCATCCAAAAACAAAAAAAAAAAACAAAAACAAAAAACTACCAATTCATTAAATATTTAAATGTTCAACTTACCTGATTTTACATTTACATGTGTGTGTGTGTGTGTGTGTGTGTGTGTGTGTGTGTATGTGTGTGTGTGTAAGTGTACTCCCTTTCAGGTAGGCATGCTCATGTCATGGCATACATAAAAATGTCAGAAAACAACTATGGGGATCAGTTCTCTTTTTCTGCCACATTGGTGTAATGGACTGAACTCAAGTTATGAGGCTTCTTGCCATATACTTTTCTCTTGAGCTATCTCCAATTGCTTATAAGGGGGACTTTAAAAATGGGTGGAAAACAGAGATGGCCAGATCCAGTTTCGAATAAATGCAAATGCTTTACATTCATGGCCCAGGTTTAAATTATGGGTTTTATATAACTTAAGTTTGAGGTTTAATTCAAAACTACTGGTAGTCCATGTTAACTCTGAAATCTAATAGAACCATGCAAATGTATCCTGTTTTCTTTTTCTAATTATAATCAGAATGATTCAGGGGAAGCAACATGAGTGAGGTACAAATAGACAAGATCCTGGATGAGAGCTCAATTTTGTCTTCATCATTCCATAAAGCAGCAATACACCAAGTCATATAACATAGTCCATTGGGTTTGTTTGTTTATCATTTCTGTGGGGGCTTGTGTGGGATGTGTATGCACGTGTGCATCTTCACATGTAGGAATATGCACACGCATGGGGAAACCTGAAGTTGATATCCACCATCCTCCTTGATCACTCTCAAGTTTTATTTATTGAGGCAGAGGCTTCTGCAGGGCTGCACTTCACAGATTCACATGATCTAGCTACAGGACTGAGTGGGGGAACTCTTTGACTAGGCCTTTTCAGTGTGAGGCTCAGAGTTGGCCTCCACATATGTCCAACATTCACAGGTTTCAAGCAACTCAACACTGATTCTCATACTTGTGTAGAATGTGATTTACCCACTGAGCTGTCCGGCCAGCCATACTTATTTGTCGATTGGCAAGTAGGAGGTTAGAATGCAAGTTTGAGGTTCTAACGAAAGATTCTATCTTTCCCTTCAGAATTAAGAAACTTACATTTCCAACTTGTATTTTGTATGTAAGTATATATTGGTGTATCTGGGAATTTAGGGAGAAATGTACTCTGGAACATGTGAGAAAGGTCAGCACTACATCTATCTCAGACGTATAAACTTCCATTTAAAACCCCATTACATTTGGGGAAGAACCATTATTTTCAGTCCCAAATAGAATATTGGTTCAGTCTTCAATTCTGTCACAGCCAACAGAAAAGTTTGGTGATACTTTATTGGTGGCTCAGAAATTTTTACATTTCACCTCTAGTTTAGATAAAGCAAGAAATAAACTTTTGTCAAACAATAATTTCAAAGGTTTCATTCAGAACCAAAATGTAAAATCAAATGGATCTTTTCTTCCTAGTTTTTCACCAATGTTTTTATTGCCCCTCACCTGAGGAACGGATACAGAAATTGTGGTACATTTACACAATGGAATTTACTCAGCAATAAAAACAAGGAAATCATGAAATTTGCAGGTAAATGGCAGGAACTGGAAAAGATCTTCCTGAATGAGGTATCCCAGAAGCAGAAAAACACACAGGGTATATATTCACTCATAAGTGGATATTAGACATACAATATAAGATAAACATGCTAAAATCTGTGCACCTAAGGAAGCTACTCAGGAAGGAGGACTCTGGCTAAGATGCTCAGTCCCCATTCAGAAAGGCAAAGAGGATGGATATCAGAGGAGGGAGAAAACAAGGAATAGGACAGGAGCCTACCACAGAGGACAGCCTACCTGGAAAGGACAGGAGCTCCACAAGGACAGCAACAGATTCAAAAAGTCTCAGCACAGGGCTCTTTTCTTAAACTGATACTCCAGCCAAGGACCACTCATGAAGATGGCCTGAAATCCCTGCATAGAGGTAGCCTAAGGCAGTTCAGTATCCAAGTGGGCTCCATAGTAATGGGGACAGGGACTGTCTCTGACATGAACTGATTGGCCTGCTCTTTGATCACCTCCCTCTGAGGGGGGAACAGCCTTACCAGGCCACAGAAGAAGACAGTGCAGCCACTTCTGATGAGACCTGATAGACCAGGATCAGAGAGAAAGGGAGGAGGACCTCCCTTGTTAGTAGACTGGGAGAGGGACATGGGTGGGGAAGAGGGAGGGTGAGATTTGGAGGGGAGGAGGGAGGGATATACAAGAGGGATTAAAGTGAATAATCCGTAATTAATAAAAGTGAAAAAACTACTTAATAAAAAATAAAAATAAAAAAAGAAACTTACTTAAATTAATAAGACTGGACATTTATGGTCCCTTTACGATGACCTGCTTGAGTACGGATAACTTTTCTCTGGAGTATTCTGGTACTTTTGCCTCATTGTTAAACTTGTCTTTGACACAATGATAAATATATTTTCATTCTTTAAGTGAAGATGTAAGTATTTTTTAAGTTATAAAATAAATGACTTTTCTTCTCAATGACAGTACTCATGACTTTTAAGTTTCAATGACAGTTGAAGTGACTTATGACTGACAGTGATAAAATATTTACATGATAATAAACAACTGAACTCTAAAGGGGAAGACATTGAAAATCAATGATTATTGAAAACAAAATATGTTGCTATATTAACATATATTCTGTATAAAAAGTAAGATCCCTTACTTTTAATCATGAATTCAGTCTTGGTCTGAGTTAAAGAGATAAAATGGGAAATACCCTAACTAAATCCAGAACAGGAAGCAGGTCAGGGCATAAAATGGTGGGTGAGGTCTGGAGGACGGCTCAGTGGTAAAGTGCTTGCCAGGTTCAACCATGTTTGTAGCAGCTTTATTCGTAATAGCCAGAACCTGGAAACAACCCAGATGTCCATCAGGGGAAGAATGGGTACAGAAATTATGGTATTTTTACACAATGAAATACTATTCAGCAATTAAAAACAAGGAAATCATGAAATTTGCAGGAAAATGGTGGAATCTAGAAAAGATCATTCTGAGTGAAGTATCCCAGAAGCAGAAAGACACACATGGTATATACTCACTTATAAGTGGGTAGGTACTAGACCTATAAGATAGGATAAACATACTAAAATCTGTACACCTAAAGAAGATAAACAAGAAAAAGGACCCTGGGTAAGATGTTCAACCCTCACTTAGAAAGACAAATGGGATGGACATTGGTTGTAGGAGAAAACGATAACAGGACAGAAGCCTACCACAGAGGGCCTCTGAAAATCTCTACCTAGCAGTGTATCAAAGCAGATACTGAGACTCATAACCAAACCTTTGGCCGAGTACAGGGAATCATATTAAAGAAGGGACAGTTAATATGGCCTGGAGAGGAAAGGAGCTCTACAAGGATCAAATATATCTGAGCACAGGGCTCTTTTGTGAGACTGTATCTCAAACCAAGGACCATGTATGGATATAACCTAGAACCCCTGCTCAGATGTAGCTCATGGTAGCTCAGTATCCAAGTGGGTACCCTAGTAATGGGAACAGGGTCTATTTCTGATGTTAACTCAATGGCTGGCTCTTTAACACACCCCCCCCCCAACACACACATGCCTGAGGGAGGAGCAGCCCTGCTAGGCCACAGAGGTGCAGCCAGGCCTGAAGATACCTGATAAGCTAGGGTCAGATGAAAGGGGAGGAGGACCTATCCTATCAGTGGACTTGGAAAGGGGCAGGGAGAAGATGAGGGAGGGAAGGTGGGGATGGAGTGAATGAAGGAGCAGGATACAGCTGAATTACAAAGTTAATAAACTATAACTAATATTAAAAAATAAAATTTAATTAAAAAAGAACATTACTCAATTCACTAGAATAGGTGTAAAGACGGCCAGTAGAGTGTATTTATAATCCTATTATTTCTGTGGTGAAACACGAAGCAGAGACAAGAGACTCTCCAGGCATCTCAGAGGCTACCTATTCGAGCATGTGTACAGCAAACAAGGGATACTGTATGAAACAAGTGGAAAGTGGAGACCTACACTCAAAATTGTCCTCTAACTTCTGCAGACATTACATGGCATGTACATATTCCCATTCCCATGAGGATTATAAAATGAATACAAGAAGAATTGTGTCATCATTAAATATCTGTTCAGAATTTGGTAGCGTCTTTTGGGATTACTGCAACATTTTATTCCAGAATTCTAACTACCTGTTACAAAGCGTATGCACAAGATGCCAATCCACAAACACATAAATTATCTGTAATAGTGAAAATGCAAACACCCTAAGTACCCATTAGTAATGAACTGATTGAATAACTTTGAGTAAATCTCCAAAAAAAAAAAAAAGGCAATAAAGACTATAAAACACATTGGATATTTTTATTTAATAGTGTAAATTAAGTACTAACAATAACATAAAGGGGAGAAACACTGTGGAGAGACTATACAGCTTACTATAAATAGGTGAAAAAGATTGTTAAGTGTGGGTATATAAGAAACATATGCGTATACAAGTGCACAGCATACTAACAATTATCTTAAATTATATAATTAAACAGAAGATGGCCAAAATTGAAAATAAGAAAGGATGGGTAAAATAGGAATAGATTCTTGGTTTCTCTGAAAATACAATGTAGTGCTATGAACTTTTAAGCACTGAGCATTTTTCAAAATTATAAAATAAAACGATATCCGAAATTAGGAAATTGAAACAAATACCTAAGTGCAAATTGAAATTGGTGACACAAATGTGGATTTTCAGTGTATATAAAACAACATTATTATTCTAGCTGAGATGACAAAAAGTGAAGTGTAAATCCAGAAAAAAAGCACACTGTTGTGGTTGTTTGCTCTTATTGTTGAGGATGACGTTGGCATCACTGCTGGGTGACCATTACAGATAGATTGTGATAGAGTGAAGCAATGAGTGTTTCTCTAGGTGCCCTGAGGAACAGTGTAAGGTGATAACAAGTGAGCAGTGAGATCTGTACAGGCCACGTTCTTCAGAACATGAAGTGGAAGTAGCAGTATGAACTCATAATGTATGCTGATTCCAAAAGAATGGCATGAGTTTTTCAGTTTTCCAGGAACACTGCCTAAGGAGAGACAGCAAGCCTGTGGTAGCTCCCCCAGGGTGATGCTTGCTTCTAAATGTCATGCAGCTCCAAAGCCAATGACTTCTCTTTCCACACTGCCCAGTGGGAAGCAAGAAAATATGAACCCAGAAGTTGCCCACCACCTTATAACAAGAAGTTCTCAGACATGAACAGCATCTCATTAATGTGACTTAATAATAAAATTTTTAAAAAGTACTGCTTGCTGAGATTGGAGAATTGGGACATCAAATTGATTAATACTAGACACTGCAAGCTATTTAATTATTTTTACATCTGTATATTCATGTAGAAGGTACTAAAAACATGAATCGTAATTTTAAAAATTGAAGACAGCCTTTGTTGCCTCTATATAGTGTACTTCAAAACCACAAACAATAAATGAGATTTTTCCACAGAATATTCAAGTTAATAAATAAAAGGAATAAAATTGACATAATATATTTTTATAGTGAATTCACTTGACCCTAATGAATTATTGCCTTGAGCAGTGATCATCAATGTTCCTGGATACCACCTGACCTCTATGTCATCCAAACAATGTTTGTTTGTGAAGGATATTTACAACCCATACATGAAGAAGTTTTGCTGAAGTACCTGTGAGGCTAATAAAATGTGAGCACCAGTTTACAGGAACAGACAGCATGTTAGATGAGACCAGAGAGATAGCTGGAATGTTTGCATGACAAACGTGTGTTCTACCACACTCTCTTGCAAGGGAAAAATAAAAAAGTGATAGAAGAGAGATCACTAATTCAAACCAAACTTACAGAGATCTTCGCCATCAGACATTTTTTTGAAAGACACAAACAAGGAAACATGTGTTCAATGACTAATATGTTAATCTCAGCACTATCTGAAATGTTTTGTGAGGTGACTTATGAGCTTTGTTGTCATAATGTAGCTACTTTTAAGAAAAAAATGGATCACAGAAGTGCAGAAATATGTGCTAAGATGATTCTAATCTAAGCATTTTCCCAAATAATCAAAACTGGGCAAATGTGTGTGAGTGTGGATAAAAGAGAATGCATGAGACCTTGCTAAGTCATCGATGAATATTGGGTTACATTATTCACATTACTTGCAGCCTTGAAATATTCATAATCAAAGACACAATAAAAATAGTCATCACGTTATTTCTTGTTTTACACTGTGAATAACATTGAATACTTGTAAGTGAGTTAGAATACTAAGGACAAAGAAACACACCAGCATGTTTCCTGGAGCTAGTGTATTTTTTTTTCACCAGTCACAGGCAACATGCATTTTCTTCCATTGAGTTTATTTTCTTTGTTACTAGTAGTCTGTTGCTAGAGCAACCCTTCTTCCCAAGAAAATAAAAATAAACAATAGCCCCAATTTTATGAGAAACAGTGTTAGAGAGCATGCCAATTGAGTCAGCAAACTAAAACAAAAAATGGATAGAAGTGGAAAATGTTGGTATTAGAATGGATTTGAAGTCGTCCTTGTCATAGCTCAGAGGACAGATTCAATTCAAACTAGTTTAATTTGGAAAGGGATCAAAATAAGGAATGTTATTACTGAGAGAGTGCTAGGAGAGCTGACAGTTTATTCCAAATTGCATTTCTAGGTGTTCTTTTCAAAGGCATACCCTGACCTGAGCAGTCATCTTGCTGCTATAGTGCAAAGAATGTAAAACACTCTATACTCCAAATAAGCTCAGGATATTGCCCAAATGAGGATATTAATTGCAGGAGATTGAGCTAGGCTTGCTATGATCTTCAAAAAGAGGAACATGGGTATATAATCTACTGGCTTTAAGTCATATTTGAAATTCTAGCTGGAAACCTCTGCCAAAAATAGTTTAACTTTTCAGCCATCTAAAATTGTATGTGTGCATACTGTGTATGTTTATACACAGGTCTGTGTGTGTGTGTGTGTGTGTGTGTGTGTGTTTCTGTGTGTTTAGTGTATTGTATTGATAGCCCTGCTTATGAGTAGGTATGTGAGCACCTGCATGTGAAGGACAGAGGTTAACATTTAGAGTCTCCCACCATTTTTATAACAGTTCCCCAGACAGTGTTTCTCACTGAGCCTGCAGCTCAGGGCTTTGTGAAAGCTAGCTGAGTACTCTACCAAGTGAATGCTTGACCTCAATGGCTCGTTCACTGTAGGCATTTCGATTCTCCTGCATACTCTTGTTTTTGCCCCTTTCTGCCTTCTCACCCTTTATCCAAAACCTAATGTGATTACCCCACACAGGGGAGTCATGCACGGAGTACATGAGGTTCTTTGAAAACGAGAAGGACACAGAGGATCAGAGTCTCATATGTTGCTATAGACAATCCTCAGAGCATGACTTGGTACTTAACCTGCTTCAACCATAAGCAGCAGTGATTTCTGAAGCAAACCTACACAAAATTGGACCATGTGACTTTTAGTCACAGGTAGGAGTAGATCCACAGTATTCTCTGCCTTTTTCCAAGATTCATAGACAGTTAGCATGTGCTAAGGAAGAAGGGATCTTGAGATTCCATCCTTCACAGAAGCTTTATAGAGAGCTTAGAGTTACTATTGGAGAGTGCTTACATGGTTGCTTCATTCCCAGGAATGTATAGAGAGTTAATGGTTGCTAACAGGGAGGGGCCTCATGAGGCCACACTCATCCCCAAATGATATAGGCAATATAGATGGGTACTTGGATTAGGTCTGTTTTCTTCAGTGCTCTAAGGGTCCTTATGTTACCCTTGCTTGTGTAAGTAACTTCTCCTCAATGCTCTTATAAGCATTACTTACTGGTTCACCAAATTGCGCTTGAGTGGAATGATTTCTCTGTATCTGTCATTCCTGACCCATATGGGATGAATAGACTTTTGTTTGTGTATCTCCAGGGAGAAGGTCACAGGACATACTTGGAGAAAAGAAAATAGCCAAAGTGACAGTGGGAATCAAAATCTTGAATATGTCTCTGGGAAAGTAGCACTCCAGCTGCAGAGGGTTTTGCCTCTGCAAATGATACCAATAAAGATAAAGAACTCATAGAACAGTTGTCAGTACCTGGTTTCAATTAATGCACCTGTTCTAGTTGCAGATAATGGCATATAATTAAGACATTAATTAAAACTCATAATACTTTCTTAATTAGAAAATGTAAAAATACAGTTAGATTTTCAGTTAATTGAAGCAGATTATTAGCAGGTCTGCTAAATATAATTCTTTCATTGTTCTTGTTGTTAAACAGAAGAACTACAGAAGTGAAAAATTAGGTACATAAATAGCAATCTTACAACAAGCTATTATTAATGCTTGGAGAAATTTTTGAAAGTGGTTTGGAGTTGCCAATTCCAGCACCTTGTGACTTCAGCAACTATATAATTGCTTTTGCTTATGCTTAAGCTCTATTGTGGCTTAAATTGGACAATCCCTATTCTTAATCCTCTTCCTTGATCTTCCTAGGCATTCAAATGCCCTCTGAGTCTCTCAGATCACAAGGGAATATTTTACTTGGGCAGAATAAATACAGCTTAAAAGAACGAAGTATTCTAACAGGCCATGAAGGGTTTGCAAAGGCCCTGTAAGTACTAACATGAAGGTGACATCATGCCCTCCTCTGCTGGGGCAGAATGGATCCAACACAGTAAACGCTGGCTGCTCACAACTAGGTACTTACCATTTGTAGCCACGGCAGCTATGTTCGCTTTTTGACGTCATGCTTTAAAACTTCATTCGTTCCATTACTTATATTAATTTTTTATGTGCTTGTGTATGCACAGTTGCACATATGAATGGCATCCTAGAGAAGCTGGGGGCTTCCTTGGGTTTCAGACTCAGCAAGTCTGTCTACTTCTTTGAGGCAGCATCACTTAGTATAAACCTGGAACTCAGTAAACACACTAAGCAGTCTGGCTGCTAAGGCACATTCCTTCTCCACCCCCAAAGCCCAGGTAGGTATCATCAGCAGGTGCTGCCACATCTGGAATTTTGACATGGATGGATTCTCAAGTTCAGACTTCAAAAACAACTTTGTGGCTTACACAGCAGATATTTTGCTGACACACACCTTCCCACAGTCTTGACCCATTCAAGCTGTGTTAGTTAAATGAAATCCTCCCAAAGACAGGGCTCTGGCTGACATGTTTCTACTATTCCAGAACATCTGTAAAAGACTGAACACAAAATAGGCAATTATTCAATATTGTTGAATTAATGAAGAATATATTGAAGGGTGTTACCTGGAGAGAGTTTGTGTGTGTTTTTTTGTATGTGTGTGTGTGTGTTCACTAACATACTTAAATGCTGAGGTAATATACTATTTCTGTTACTTGTCATAGAATTGAAATTTTCAAAGCAATAACTAATTCTCACATTTTTTATGTCAAACTTCAGAGAAACCTAAATTCTTGCCAGTATCCTGACATTGACTATAGGATAGCTAAGCTCAAATACTTGTTTTTTATTCTGTTAGCTCCCACAATCATTTTATTATGTGGTGTGTGTGTGCGTGTGCACAAGTGTGAGTGTGCATGCACAAGCACGAGCTTGAGGCACACATGTAAGCATTTGAACCTTTGGAAAAGCAAAAGGTTGTTGTCAGGTGTGTCTCCTCAATTCTTCACCTTTACTTTTTTTAAATTAATTACACTTTATTCACTTTGTATCCCCCCATAAGTCCCTCACTCCTCCCCTGATCATAATAGCCACCAGTACAGGAAGCAAATTCCTGAATCTCATTAGACGACTGGTAGAGTATCATCAACGGCCTTCAGAATCCCACTGTTCAAAGCCTTCCCTGCCAGAATTCCACTGTTTGCTTTGCATACTTTGTAAACTTTGCACACTTTACAGGAAAGTGTTCATGTCCCTAGCTCCAGCAACTGAGAGTTCTAAGTCTTGATCTATAGGTACGAGAGGACTCTGTACCTCACTAGGTGTCACTTGAGCATAGGAGACCTCCAAACCCAACCTCACAGTGACACACTTCCTCTAACAAGGCCACACCTACTCCATAAAGGCCACACCTCCTAATATTGCCACTCCCTATGGGTGAAATATTCAAGTACATGAGTTTATGGAGGCCATACCTCTCCAAATGACCACACTAAGACACAAAGGCTTTATTCTAGCTTACCATTTTACACAGTCCATAACTGCAAGTGAGTCACAATGGCAGAATTTTAAAGCAGCTGGTCATATCCACAGTCAAGAACTGTGTGTATGCTTACCAATCACCTACTTAATTGGCTTTCTCCACACTTCTTTCCCCCCGGCACCCTAAACAGGAAATGATGTTGCCCACTTTCAGCCTGAGTCTTCACACATGAATGAAGGCAGCAAAAGGCAATCCCAGACAGATAGGTCCATAGGTCCAATCGATCTACAGCATTCCTCACAGGTGATTCTAGGTTTTGTTACCATCACCAACATGGACAGTGGTAGAGGAGGACAGCACACATTTACCTCTGGGCTCTGTACAAGCATATGGGTACACACATGTGCATTTCCAAGTGAGCATATAACACACAGATATACAGACAAATAGACAGACAGAGACACATACATCACTGAGAAATCTATGTAGAGAAAACAAGAAATGGGAAAAGCATATTGATCCCTATCTTATTAATTTCTATCTCCTGTGTTTACTTTAATTAAATCAGGATGATTTCCTCTGATTTCTTGCAAGTGTTATCTTTTTGATTTTCCATATTCCCAACAGAAGTTCTTATCCCATTGAGGCATGTATTTACTTTTTAATATTTATTTATTTTTAAGTGTATGCATGTTTTGACTGCATATGTGTATTGCAGCACTTGCATGCACACTTGGTGCTTGAGGAGATCAAAAAAGGCATCAGATTTCCAGCAACTATAGTTACAGGTATTTGTGAGAGCCTGTATAGGTGCTAGGAATCACACTTGGGTCCTCTGAATGAGCAGCAAGTGCTCTTAACCAAGCAGCAATCTTTCCAGCCCAAGACTTGTTTTTTATTTTATCAAGATAAAAAAAAAATCTAAAGATGAAAGAAAGAATCAGAATCTATCAATAACAGTGATATCCCTCGTGGTTGCCATGAGGAAAGCTGCCTGCTTTCCTGAGCCTAAATATATGCTGAATAGAAGCACTGTGTCTTCACAAAAGAGGGCTATAAAAATGTTTCCTAAAATTGCTGGGCAGACATAAAGGAAATAAATGACTCTATTACTTTGAAATGTAAGCAAACACTACCACTAAAGCCCTGGGCAACACATGAAACCATCCTCTATTAATAAATGGGGTTTGATAACTTCTCCTCAGAAGGAAGATAAAGGAAAAAGAACATCATTGTCTGGAAAATGCTATTTGGATGCCTGGTGCTGATATGGGAACACCAGGGCAAAGTGATGTAGCATAGTCCCTCCAGGGTGGAAAAGAAACAGATGGCTGTAACTACTTTTCCCTGTTTACAGGAACATGAGTTGTCCTTCTCCTGTTCCTGGATCCCAGAGTACATTCTTAAGAAAAGTCTGGAGTGGGCAAGGAAGGCAAACACAGAGAAGGATTCTGTGTTCCCTGTGGTAGGCATGGCTGCCTCATAAGTCATTTGAATTAGGGATAAGATGAGCAAGCAGAGGGTTGATCTTGGGGGGAAAAAAAAAAAAGAGGCTTAAAGAAAAGTTGCTGAAGGTGGAACAAACTTTAGTTTTATTTTCTGTGTGTGTGTGTGTGTGTGTGTAGTGGGGGCATATGCAAACACATGCAGAGGCTTCATGGGGATTGCACATACCTGCTGTACATGGCCACACTACAGGGCAAACTTGGATGCCATTGCGTAGGAGCTGTACACACTGAATTTGAGACATGCTCTGTCCCTAGGATCTGAAGTTCAGTGCAGCCAGGAGAGATCCATCTCCACAGTGCTGGATTACAGTTGTGTACCACCATGGCCTTGGGTTATGAATTCTGAGGATGGAAATCAGGCTCTCAGGCTCTCAGGCTCTCAGGCTCTCAGGCTCTCAGGCTCTCAGGCTCTCAGGCTCTCAGGCTCTCAGCTGCACTTTGCAGCTGAGCTATGTTCCCAGTGGCAGGTTTATTTATTTATTTATTTATTTATTTATTTATTTATTTATTTATTTTTACATATGACAGCCCCAGGGTCTAGCATATAGGGATTTAAGATTGTTCTGTTTTAGTCACACACACACACACACACACACACACACACACACACACACACACAAAACACACCCTCACGAAAACATATACCTGATTGGATAATCACATACAACTATATACATGATCATACACATACACATACACATACACATACAAGACACAAATAAGTTTTTAATTGTGGGAAAACTGTAGCTCTTGGGAATTTTATCTTCCATATACTACTACCATTACTTCTGGTGCTCGATAAATTTTGATTTGAACAACTATGTTTGGTTTCTGCCTCTAATTCTCACTGATATTTTTCTAAATATTCAAAATAGAGCAACTGACAGAAGATGCCTTGACCTTGGCAGATTACCAACAGTATCGGGGGCCAGGAGTGTGGAGCCAAAAAGAGTACAAGGGATATTTTAGCAGAACTGTAAAATTAAAACAAATTAAAAACACTTATCTACCTATCACTCCTTTGCCTATAGTTGCATGTGTCTCTTTGGTAGAGGCATCTTGTTTCCACATCACAGACTGCAGCTTCCACTTATTGATTTGGACAAAACAAATGCATGCATGTGTGCGCTCATTCTGAAAACATGCAAATTCTACGTAGCAGAAACCTTTCCTTTGCAGTGCATGTGACAAGTGTGAAGCACAGGCTTGGTTTCTTTCCTTTTATGTGATTTCCTAAGGTTACAGTGATTATGTATTTATCCAAGTAAAAGAAATGGATGACATTAAATTATATATATTAAGAGGGTGTTGAACATTTAGTATACATAGGCTTGTTGACTACTGAGAGAGAAATACTTTTTTTTTTCATTTTTTTAATTAAGTGTATATGTTTGCCGGAATGTAGGTTTGGGCACAGGAACACAGTGCTTGTGGAGGTCTGATGAGGGTCACAGATCCCCGAAAGCTGGAGTTACACGTGGCTATGAGCTGCTTGAAGTGTGTGCTAGAAATCAAATAATAGTCCTGTGGAAGGGCAGCAAGTATTCTTCACTGCTGACACATCTGCCCACAAACTGTCTCACCTCAGTGCACCAGGTTAAGCCCAGTAGAAAACTGCAGCACATTGACTGTCTAAGTTCTGAAGTTTTATCAAGCACACCTCTTGCCTTCTTTTCTTTATTTTCTTTTCTTTATTCGGGGTTCTTGCTCTGCTCCCATTTACTTTTGTCCAATAAAACAGTGTATCCTCTATGTTCTGGGCTTACTTTTCCTGGGAATTAACTTCTCATTCCCTTTCTTAGTCTAGGACAGATGTTGCTTCACTTCTTTCTTCACAGTGTTGATAGAGACTCCTAATGTCAACAATTTAAGAAGCAGTATATTTGTTCAGTGTATGTGAGGTTTGTGTATGGTCATTTACATCCCCATGCCATAGTACTTGTGAAGGTCAGAGGACAAACTGCAGGGACCACTTCTCTTTTTCCACCATGGGGATTCTGGGGATTATACTCTGGTCTTTAGGTTTGCAGCTGTTGCCTTAACCCACTGAATTCTCTCACTGGCCCTGTAAATAACTATTTTAATTGATTCTTTTTCCAAAAGGATTCTATCAGTCCCATCATTAAGATAAGCAAATTTTGATAGATATTCACACCCTACCAACATGTTATCTTTCAAAAAATAAATTTACTTGAACTTTAAATTTTGTTTATTTTGAAGACCTTGATAATTTAATAATAGTGGGAAAGAATGACTGCCAGGCACTTAACAGCTTCTCAAACCTTAGAGCCCTGTTGAATGCCAAGCCCTCCATTCTCGTCACCTTGACTTTCTCAGGGCATTTATTGTTATTATCAGTTGTCAGGGTAATCACTGAGAACACAGCATCAAACTACAGGAATGAAGCAAAGTAGAAATTACGCACATTCTCAGTGCAGAGCTCATCAGTTACCATGTTGTACCACAAATAACCTGTATCAATCGCTCTATCACTTCTAAAAGTCAATATTTGCATCAATGAGATGACCAGGGGCATCATGGCAGCAGTTTGTGAATGACA
The DNA here is from genome assembly GCA_010120015.1 of Rhombomys opimus. Taxonomy (NCBI): domain Eukaryota; kingdom Metazoa; phylum Chordata; class Mammalia; order Rodentia; family Muridae; genus Rhombomys; species Rhombomys opimus. The sequence goes on along the minus strand of REGO01000381.1, from coordinate 1,414,369 downwards.
GATGAGTGGCTGCAACATCAGCATCAGATGGGGCAGCCTAAGATTTAATCTTAGGTCACTCCAATCTCTGTACATGAGTTAGAAGTTTGCAGTGTATATGTGTTTTGCCTTAACTATGACATGGGAACAGTATCTATGAGCAGCTTTTAAAGTAAAATTAAATATATTTATATATGCAAATCCCTTTAAATCATTCCAATCACAGGACAGGCATTACATGAACAAATGCTAACTATGTATTTCCACCTTAGCTATGGCCTTATTTCTCAACAAACTCTAATTTGCCAGAAATTGTAAGAGAGAATTTTTGTTCTGAAGGGAAACTGTCAAGACAAACAGCAGCAAATGAGGAATAAATGAGGAAACTCTTGTCATCAGTGGACAAAATATCTAAACTATGTGATATGTAAACATTGAAATTTGTGACCCCAACCAGATACTTCAAGCTCCTCCCCATTCAATCTAATACGTCTGGATTCCTACTAAAAAGGAATAGACAGTAAGAACATGGGCAATTTGGTTCTGAAATGAAACACCCAAAGAAAAGTCAGAGAGGGGACATAGAAATTGTTATTTGAGGCATCTTAAGCTACATTCTCATATATTCAAAGTGATTCAAAACAGTTATCTGTAAAAGGAGTTGAGATGCTTGAATCTGGTTTCATCCTCTAGAAGTTACTCAACATGAGCCATGTATTGATAGAAGATGATGCGATTACCTTTCTACAACAGTTATCCCGTACCAGTAAGGCTGAGACAACACAAACCATGGAGTGGAGTTTTCCAGGTCTAAGACCTACTGACTCCACATTCTTGGATGGGTTTCCTTGCTGTAGGAGACCCAAGTGGAATGAAGAATGCTGACATAATGAGGTTTTCTCAAAGGCTAGGAAATACCTTGGGTGCTTTTAGTTTCATGCCCTCTCCTTCGCTCAGTTCTCCTCCTTCACTGTATGCATAATGAAGGTTCCATATTTGTTGGAACTTTTTTTGTGCATCAGGTTCTACAATAACGTCAAAAAAAGTCATTCAACTGGCACATAGTCAAGGTCTGGATTAATGGTTTAAGAGTAAAGTACAGAGAAGTTAAAGCCAGTGTTGAAATGTAGGTTGCATTTCTTTCTTGCTTATACCAAATGCCTCTTGGTAAATTACCTAAGGTTTATCATGGCTTCATGTCACTCACCATCTCAAGAAACTGAAAGTCTTTGAAATAATACCACTTTATTTTCAGACCTTCATAGAAGACTTCACTCTTTTTAATAGTTGTTCCCACAAGGCTGGGACACTGGTGCTGTATCTCAGCTGGGACTCTGCTTTCTCCTGGTGGAGATTGATTAGCTGCAACTTCTTTGAAAACATTGTTATTTACTGGGTGCATGTATGTATGATTGCACCTATGCCCATGCAAACACATGACATACGCACATGAATACATCAGAGAACGATGTGCTGGAGTAGTTCTTTACTTTCACCATGTGTGTCTCAGGGATTAAACTCAGTTTGGCATCCTTTCCTGATACAACATGCATGCTGGTAGCCATTCTGTAGTGCTTAAACTGCCCCACCTGTTTGGCCCTTCTGGTTCAGGTGGCTCTATTCCTTAGCGCTTGAGAGGTAAAAGGTGAGCTAAGCAACATCAAAGGCAAAAGTGAACTGGAAGGCTTGCTGCTGGAGGATTTTTGCTCTGTCTGTGATGCAAATCATGGAGCTCTAAATTTTTACCTATTAAATCTTATTCACAGGTCTAAAAACAGATTGCAAGTCTATATTATTCTAAAAATAAAATTTTAGTAATAAAGTTTTTTCTTATGAAAAAAGAGTATTTTACTTTAAATTTTAAATTTTTGTTTTATTTTTATTAATTACAGTTTATTCACTTTGTATCCCAGCTGTAGCCCCATCCCCCATCCCATCCCAATCCAAACCTTCCTCCTTCTTTTCCTATGCCCTTCCCCCAGTCCAATGATAGGGGAGGTCCTTCTTTCATTCCATCTGACCCTAGTCTATCAGGTCTCATCAGGACTGGCTTCATTGTCTTCCTCTGTGGACTAGTAAGGCTGTTCCCCTCTCAGGTGGCGGTAATCAAAGAGCCAGCCCATGAGTTCATGTCAGAGATGGTCCCTGTTCCTATTACTGGGGAACCCTCTTGGACACTGAGCTGCATGGGCTACATCTGTGTAAGGGTTCTTTGTTATCTCCATGCATGGTCCATGGTTATCTCCATGATACTCCATGGTTTGGAGTATCAGTCTCAGAAAAGATACCTGTGCCACACTTTTTGGTTCTGTTGCTCTCTTTGTGGAGCTCCTGTTCCCTTGAGGTCTTTCTATCCTTCCCTTCTTTCGTAAGATTCCCTGCACTTTGCCCAAAATTTGGCTAAGAGTCTCAGCATACGTTCTGATACCCTGCATGGCATAGTTTTTCAGAGGTCCTCTGTGATAAGCTCCTGTCCCTGTTCCCTGTTTTCTCCCTCTTCCGATGTCCATCCTCTTTGCCATTTTGAATGAAGATTGAACATCTTACCCAGGGTCCTCCTTCTTAATTAGCTTCCTTAGGTGTACAGATTTAGTATGATTATCCTATATTATATGTCTAATAACTACTTACAAGTGAGTATATATCATGTGTGTCTTTCTGCTTCTAGGATACCCCACTCAGGATAATCTTTTCTAGATCCTACCCTTTGCCTGCAAATTTCATGATTTCCTTGTTTTTAATTTCTGAGTAGTATTCCATTGTGTAGATATACCACAGTTTCTGTATCCATTCCTCAGTTGAGGGGCATCTGGGTTGTTTCCAGCTTCTGGCTATTGTAAATGAAGCTGCTACAAACATGGTTGAGCAAATGTCTGTGTTGTATACTTAAGCATCTTTTGGATATATACCTAGGAGTGGTAGAGTGAGTGGTATAGCTGGATATTGAGGTAGCACTATTCCTCATTGTCAAGAAAGCACCAGATTGATTTCCAAAGTGGTTGTACAAGTTTACTTTTAATTTTAATTACATATGTACTTATACTGCTCTATGGAAGATATGCATGTAAGTAACCAAGACGTGGGATCTCCTTGGAGCTGAAGGTTCAGGTGGCTATCAGACCCCCACGGTAGGTTCTAAGAACTGAACTTAGGCCTTTTGTAAGCACCGTGTGATATCAAATGCTGAGCATCAGTCCAGCCACAAAGACCTGTTTTCTTGTTTTCTTAAAAATTCATCATTTTCTTATCCTTCTTTAACCTTCAGAACTTGGACACATTTCCTCTTCCAAGTTCCTACCCTGCATCATCTCTGGGTCTATTTTGTTGCATGTCATATGCCTCTGGGTACTTTAACTTCCCCTCGGGATCATTTTCTGTTCAGTCTGTCTCCTCAGACAGTAGTGAGTTGGGAATCTTTCTCCTTTCCAAGTCCTGTTCAGTCTATTTGACGTTGTACTCTTAATAGCACCAACACAAGTATTTCCTGAGGTTCTCTACTGATGACTTGCCATATGAACAGTGTAGGTGAGGCGTTTGTTGTGAAGTAAGAATGAAGAGACAGTTTGGCCCATTTCTTTAGATTCTCATCCACTTAATCTAATACTAAGAACAAAACATCATAAAAATGAAGGTGAAAATCAGTACTGTCTGGACATTTTCCTGATAACTGAAAAGATAACATATCATTGTTGGTTTTGTTTTTATTCTGGTGCAGTAATAATGATGCAAGGCTTTTTAGAGTGATGGGAAAATCTGAAGTCGAATTGTGTATGATCCAAGGATCTAAGATTCTGGATGTTCACAGTTACCAAAGATTGACCTAGAACAAGCCTCCATGTTTATTGACTTGAGCCAATTAAGACAATATTCCAGAGTTTCATGGGAAAATAAAAAGTAGAAAGGGGCTTTATTAGGAAATACTGCCAACATTAAGAATTTAAGGAAAAATGAGAAATTATTTAAAAAAATCATAGTAAAGAATAGGTCAACATCAAATTTTTCTTGCCCAGTGTTTTTCTAGCACAGTGTCAGAAACTTGTAAAAGGCTAAGTTAGCCTCTATTCATATTAATTGATTCTCTGAGCAATACTGGTCCAAGGCAATCAATTGCCAACATGCTCCATGGGCATCCCTTTTTCCCTAGCCAAGTCGATGAGCTGCTCATATGATGCTGATGCATTGGTCATCCTCATCTCTTTCTCTTCTAACTTGCTGACCTTGACTATATACTGTTTGTTGACCTTGACTATACACTGGCTATTGGCAGATGAGTTTGACTTTATCCTGGCTGTTCATTGCTTGACCAGTATTATGACCTTTTGACTGTGCAGGTATTTGGCTAATTGTAGGAGAATCAAGTATTAACTATACTGAAGTCTTTTCATTCTTATAGCTACATTCTTATAGCTATAGTAATTGCTATGTTGTAACTGTCTATGGGAATTTCTGTTGTCCCTTTCCTGAAATAGGAAAGGCTCATTAGAAGGTATCCTATTTACAGCTTTATATACTATAATTAGCTGTGTTAGAAGTGATGTTTTATAAAGACTAAAAAAATAGACAATAGTGTTTAGCATGTGTTTCTCAAAGTAGAAATATCTCATAAAACTTTGCCAGATAGCCCACTATCACTGTCCTCTTGGCTATATCACTTGGCTGCAAGTATCTTCGTATTGAATCCTTAATGCTCCTGAATTTACCCTTCTAACCTTAAATGCCCCATTTACTTTATCATAACTGTAGCATATGTGACTTTTCACAACATTGTACTAGTCACCATGGGCATATTCCTCTTACTGCTCACAGAAGTTTCTCCTGCAATTTCAGATTGGTCTTTCTTACTGTGAGGTTTAATCCAGCTTTGAAGTGTTTACCTAACACTGAAATGATAGCCATTAGATGCATATTAACCTGTCAACTCTCAGTCATCAATCCTTAAAATTGGGATGGCTTTTTAAGCTTGCATGCACCTACCTAGTGATGGCTCTCTTGGAGTTAGATCCCAGAGTCATCCTTGGGTGCACAATGGCAACTATACATCCACACCACCAGGAAGTGCTGAATATTGACATTAAAGCAGTATTTGTCTTCACAGCCTCTCCAGCCAACGGTATTTATGCCTGGCCTTCCTTTTCATTCAGAGTCCCTTCATGCCATGGGAGACATGATGACACTGTTATTCTCTGTAGCTTCCGCTCTTCTCAGAGACCCAACACTGAAAAATTTCAAGATTCAGGAGTAGCTGGTTTCCATTTCCTGCTTCCTCTATTAAATCATTTTCTTGAGTCTTTTAGTAAAATGAATACCATAATTAATCATTTAATTATTTTCCACATTGTAATGAAAAAATTACACAGTAAATTTATATACATTCTGAGGTGTTCAAAACATGAACAGATTTTCTAGTTCATTCAATAGACACCAACACGGAGAGACATTGCAGCTTTATCCTGTAAGTTGCAATCGCTTCCGCCATTGCTTTAAAATTCCTTACTCCTATAATTTGTGATGTGACATATCACATAGCATCAGACTCAGACATCAATTTTTGATATTTTACTTGTTCTCTGTATTTCAAACTCAATATCTCAATATGTAATTGTTATCTTAACTTTCTCTAAAATGTAAATGCTGCCTCCACACCAAATCTTAAGAAATGGTATTAATAAATAAATTACTTGTGATTTGATCTAGGAAACTTCAAATGTACTCTCTTTCACACAATCCTATAGTCATAGTCAACCAGTAAATGTCACAGATTTTGTGATTTCCTTGTAAAAATTTGTACCTGCTGTTACCTGACATCCTACAATGTGCCCAGTAGGGTAAGTAATTCAACACCTACAAGTCCTGTTGCTAATTATAGAAATCTTATGAAGTGAGAAAGGTAGATACAGTTATCTCCACTGAACAGATCGCGAAGCCAAGCCCATAGGACTAGTGGGCTTAACCGCATGATAAGTGAACAAAATATTTTACTTCTATGCACCCCATTCAAAATGTAATCCCTCTCTCATACCAGAAAGTAACTTAAAGATTCTTAGGACTCTAAGTATTTGGAAGTATTTGTTCAATTCTCATGAATTCAAATCTCCTTTTTTACTAGTTAGGTTTATTCTTTGACAATTTGATATACAAATAAAGTGCATTATGGTTAATGTTTCAATTGTCCATCCTCCCTCTGAGCACATCTCCTACATTCATACCTTTTTGTTTTGTTTTCTGACCCCGTGAGTTTAACCAGGACAGTTTGAGTGAGCAGAGCCATGAGTAAGCTCATCAGTGGTTTTACAGATTAATATGTTGACAGTGCCTGCCCCAGAATCTACCAGTAACTCTCTAATATGAAGTCAGCTTATGTGTAAAAACCTCATCACTTTCACTATTTCTGCTTCAAACTAGATTTTTGGCTCTAGAAGGAATTAATGTGTAAGTATTTTATGTTGTTTTTATTTTCCTTTTAAATAATTTATCATTTACCTCAGGTAACTTTATCAACATGTAAAAATTTTACAATGACTGTAGTCTTTGTTAGAAAGAAAAAGGAGGAAAGAAATCCACACTGCATTTATTAACATAAAAATTAAAAATCATCTTTAATCTAAGATATTTCATCTTTGATTATGCTCACATAGTATTTCTGTAATTGTTAAGATTTTAGCTTGAAAACTGAGAAATTTCAGCTTCTGGAATGGCATGTCAACAGGTGTGCAGAAACATGTAAGTCTGTCCTGTCAGGTTACCTCCTCTAGATAAATATGGTAAAACTTTTTGTCGTTAAAACAACAACCACAAAAAGCAAGCAAACAAACAAAAAACTATTGAGGACATATCAGGGTAGGAAAACTGTGTATTTCTCCTTAATGTTAGTGAGAACACTTCATATATTTTTCACATTTATGACAGGGCAGTCTTAAAGAAAACCATCTTAAGAAGTATTTGTTGAGAAGTTGGCTTAATCACTTAGGCTTATGTCATGTAATCATGAGCATCTGCACTTAGATCTCTAACACCCATATAAAAGCCAAGTCTGCCTGCTCAAGAATGTGACACAAGTACTGGGGCCAATAGTGAGGAGAGAGCTACTGAAACTCCTTGGCCAGCTCATTGGTGAGCTTAAACTTCAATGAAAGCCTTATCTCAAATGGCAAAGTAGAGAGCAATAGTGGAAAACGCTATATGTATACAACAAGCCTAAAGGCACACATGCACACACACATTGACACACATGTCACATATTGACACACACACATATTGACATCTATCACAGAAACACGTATATAAACATGCATCCACATATAGACACACATGCAAGTGCACATATATGCAGACACACACATAGACAATAGTGTTCACAAACATATAAACAAACATACACATATAAAATACTTTTCCAAATTTCTCCAAAATTTGAAGAAACTTATCATTAATAGAGTAAGCAGATAGAATTTGGTAGAATTTACAAGAATAATGAAATAAGCAGTTAACAAAATATTGACTTTTGGTAAAAGAAAAACAATGGAATCTTTTTGTACTTCCTAAATAAATGAGAGAACAGAATTAAAGGTTAATTCAGTTTGAATTAAACATTCGAAGTGAGAAGCCAAACAGAACCCTATTTAAATACTGTGCCTGCTCAGCCGGGAGAGATAAATTTGTGTTGCCTTATACTAACAAGAAATTATTGCCCAGAGGAATTCTCATTGTTTTTTTTTTCATTGATATGGCTTCATAAATGAAAATATAACAAATGGGAACAATGAGAAAATATTAGAAAAGCCTCATTCAATATTAAGTTAAAAACACCTTCTAAAAGGACATACTTTTAATTTCAGTCTGAAAGCACATCTTATTTACAGTGTAGAGAACAATTATAAATAACATTGTGTGGAATATCTCATGAAAAGGTAGTGGTTGAAATCTCAGTTCAGCCAACAGTGTGGAGGCCAAAACAAATGATGGTGGGATTCTCCCAGAAAGGGGAAGCCATACCAAATTTTGAGGATGAAAATTCTGGGATGTTTTTGCAGTGCTGTCACTCAGATTCAGACACTCGGCAGGTAATCCAAGCTGCCACAGTTCTGTGTCATCACCTTCAGGAGCTCAGAAATGATGTCAATAGAGAGCCTTATCAGATCATACAAGCGGGAAAACATTCCCTCCAAACAGGCCTCCTAGATTGAAAAAAAAAAAGAAAAAAAAAAAAGCCCTAAGTGGAGAAAAGTGAAGGCAGTAAGCACATGGCTGGGTGCCTGATACCAAGGCCAAGAGGATGGCCACTGTCATGCCACATAAGCCATATCCTAACTATCCCCCTTGTTCTGTGAAATTTTCTAAAAGTCTCTCATTCAAGAATTCCTTAGTACTTTCCAGACACCTGCTTCATCCCAAACCACAGAGTATAAAGTCTCACTTGATGATGCCAGATGACCCCAGCCCTGATGCCCTGATTCAACATAATTGCTTGTGAAGGGTCCAGAAGAGAACACCATTTGCTTTGTGCAGGCAGAGTGAAGACATTACCACGCAGCCTGCCTGAAGGATGATTTGACTCTCTCAAACTATGCCTCCCCTAATTCTAACAAGCATCATACTGAGAGTTTGCAAAAAGCCACAGTGTCTCTTCCCAAACATGTTCTTCTGTGGTCTCTGTCAATCTTCTTAGATATGTCCAGGAGACCAGGTATTGCAGAGCTGACAGCTGTCTCTCTCTTCTGTGGTAAGAGATTGTTTTCTCCTTTGTCCTCAGTGCAGTGCAATTTGTTGCAGTCTTTACTGTGGAACCCAAGGCAACATTTACTGTACCCTCTAAACTTGTCATATGCTGCTAGTTCAATAGCAAACTATCCAGATCAGATCAACCCTCTCTATCTACTTTCTGTTTTAAAATTTGTTGTTGAGTGCATGTGTGTGTGTGTGTGTTCATGTGTGTGTGTGTGTTCAACTGTAGATGGATGCATGTTTGTGAGCTGTGTTTGCATGTGGGAGTGATAAGTCAATTTCAACTGTCATTCCTCAAGCACTATGCACCTTGCTTGTTTGTTTGTTTGAACAGGATCCCTTAGTGACCTAAAAAAATCAATGATTCTGCTAGCATGAATGCCCAGGAGACCTGAGGGATCTGCCTAGGTCTGCCTCTCCAGTTGTAGAATGACAATTGCTCACCAGCATGCTGGAGTTTTTCGTGTGAGCTTTGAGCATCAAGCTTAGATTTTATATGATAAGTATTTTGAAACTGAGCTGTTTCCCCATCTCCTATGTCTTCCTTGTAATTTTCCTTGTGACTATTCATTGGTGAAGCATTCTTTGCTACCCTAGTCTATTACACTATTTATTTGTATCAGAATAGCCTCTTGTTCACAATGCCCTTACTGTGTTATCTGATGAATTTCTGTAATTTGTACATGTGACTAGCCCTCTCAAAACTTTGGACAAATTTAGGAAGGAAGGAAGGAAGGAAGGAAGGAAGGAAGGAAGGAAGGAAGGAAGGAAGGAAGGAAGGAAGGAAGGAAGTTGTAAAACTCAGCAATAAGAATCAAGAGGACTGGGATAAAGAAAAATAAAATAATAGAGATACTTTGTCCAACCTCAGTGCTAACTGCATGCCCCCTCACACATGCACACATACTCCACAGCTCACAATTTTCAAACAATCAGTGGCATTCTCTTCCAGCTAGAATATACCGGTATTACAGCAAGTCAGAGTTGGCAAAAAAAAAGTACTCAGATCGTATTTTTCATTTCTGTTGTAGACTGGGAGTAGTTTTGGCATGGTGTGTGTGTGTGTGTGTGTGTGTGTGTGTGTGTGTGTGTGTGTACCTGTGTGTATGTGTGTTACATATGTGTGTATTCCAGTGAGCAAGGGTGCAAGTACACAAGACATGTGAGGAAAGAAATCTAATTACTCTTTCTAACACTCTGCCTTTTCCTTTGAAATGGTATTTCACTAAAGCTGGAGTTAGACTGGCTGACAAGCCCCATTGCACAATATACTAGTGGTGGTAGACAACATGCCAAATAAAACACACTTGTTTCCCATATCCCTTCCCCATCCTCTGATAGGGGAGGACCTCCTCCCCTTCCATCTGACCCTAGCCTATAAGGTCTCATCAGGACTGTCTTTCATAGTCTCCCTCTGTGCCCTGATAAGGCTGCTCCCCCCTCAAGGGGAGGTGATCAAAGAGCCAGCCACTGAGTTCATGTCAGAGACAGCCCCTGTTGTTCTTACCAGGGAAATCACTTTGATACTGAGCTGCCACGGGCTTCCTTTGGGCAGGGGTTCTAGGTTATCTCCATGAATGGTTCTTGGTTGGAGTATCCATCTCAGAAAAGACCCCTGGGCCCAGATTGTTTGGTTTTCTTGTTCTCCTTGTGGAGCCCCAGACGCTTCCAGGTCTTTTTATCTCCCCCTTCTTTCATAAGGTTCCCTGCACTCTGCCCAAAGTTTGGCTATGATTCTCAGCATCTGCTTTGATACCCTGCTTGGTAGAGTCTTTCAGAGGTCCTCTATGGTAGGCTCCTGTCTTGTTCCTTGTTTTCCTGGTTTTGGGAGGGGATAAGGGTGCAACTGGAGTTGGGATACCAGGTGAATAAATTGTAATAAATAAAAAAATCATATTAAAAAACGTCTCAAAAAACACATCCTTGTTTACCGTGACAAGAACAATAAGTCATTTTACAAATATTGATAATTTGGTCTGATTCTGTCTGACAGTTCTAGACACTGGAAATACACGGACAACTGCCTGCCTCTCAGCATGTGTATCTTAGTTGGAAAACAGAAGTGAGACTCATACAAGAAAGATTATTTTGAGGGAATAAAGAGCCACACCAAATTAAAACATCTTAATTTAATAGAGTATGAGAAAACAGTTCTGATGGAAGATTAAGAAAAGCTTCATCCTAGAGTTGAGTTGACACCTAAATAAAAAATAAAAAATTTAAGTAGAAATCAGGAGACTTTCCAGGCTGTAGGGACTGAGGGCTTTGTCATGCATGTAAGCCCCAAAGCATATTCTTATTCTTTGTGGCCAGAGAAGCTGTGGTGTACAACAGCAGGCTTAGAGTTCTAACTTTGAATGCCACCTTTTTCTCATATCATCGGGAAAGGAAGTCCTTTTCCAGCCATAGGAAAGAGATGACTCATTCCTATGGCTGGAGACATGGCTCAGTAGGTAAGCACATTCTGAACGAAGGCCAGACATAGGTTGGCATCTCCCAGAACTTGGGCAAAGCAGATAAGGTAGTGTGGCTCTAATAGATAAGATGGGGCCAGGGGCAGGAAGAAAAGATTGTTGGAAGCTGCTTGGCCAGCCAGCTGGTGAAAATCAAAGAAACTTTTTCTCACACAAGGTGGTTGGTGAGCACCAGCTCCCAAGGTTGTGCTGATCTTTACATGGATGCCTTGGAAAGTTCATGTATTAATGTGTGTGCATGCACAAAAACACACACACATACCATACACACACACAAAATAAACAAATAAAAATTTAATTGAATTATCATTTTCTTAAATGAAACCTAATATCCACACTGTTTCTTTAGTTATTATGCAAAATAAGCTTAAACATATGTGTACGCCCTGCTAACTCCTGAACTCTTGCAGTGGAAACAAAGGAGGACTTTACATGACAGGAATCAGGGAACACCTTCCAACAGACTGCTCCTAACATTGGTCTCTGTGCTGGAGTCAGTTGGCTTTTCCTTTGTAATTCCTTGTCCCTCCAGAAACACTGGACTAATGGCTACAGGTTTCTGCATCATGCAGCATTGCAAGGCTGCCTCTTTGATTTCCCTTCACATACTAGATATTCAAATCTCAAGTTCTTAACTATCCAAGGGAGACTTCTGGAGTACCTTTTGGGGCCTTCCATTTCAGATGTAAAGGTTGTAACTAAATTACCACAATTTTGTTTACTTAATTGTTTACTTGCTCTTTTGATTGATTTTCTATTTTTTTCTATTCTCTTTTCCTTTTATGATTACAATATAATTACAAGATTTCTTTTTTCCCTTCTTTTTTCCATTAAAACCCTTCCATATAACCCTCCCTGCTCTCCTTCACTTTCATGGCCTCTTTTTCTGTTTTTTTTTTCACTAATTGTTGTTGCATGCATATTTGTATATGAATATACATATATTGCTAAATATAGTCTGTTCACTGTTTTTAATGCTACACACACACACACACACACACACACACACACATACACGTGCGTATGTGAGCACGCACACATACACATATACAGGTCCACTCTTCCATATTTGTCCCTAAGCTTTATAAGCAGAAGTGTTTTGTAAACATATGCATTAGAAGACTTAGAAGAGGCAAGGGGCAGAAAGTGGACTGAGGATATGCACTAGAACAGAAATCTGCTACTTCCCTGGAGCTAGCTCCTCCTGGGGCTAGTGACCCTCCCATATATGTGTTTACTTAGAAGCTATCCTTCCCTGTGAGGCTCTGCTGGGTAAGATTGAAGTCAGTCCCCCCAGAGAGTCATATACACTAGGTGTATGATGATTCAATTCCTTTTCTCAGCAGGTTGCTAACAGTGTCCACAGAGCTGGGTAATTCCAGGTCTTTCAAAGAGCATCACATAGCCCTCAGGGCAAATTACAGGCCAGACCCTTCCCTCATAAGGAAACTGCTCTGGCAAACATCTAGGAATTCCTAGAAACACCCTAGCCAAGGTTCTTAGTCCAGAAGTGACCTTCAATTGTACTTGGAGATCCAAGTACAAGAATAATTAAGTACTGTATTTTTCTTCTTGTGATTGGATCATTAAGTATCCCTGACCCCAGTGAATTAAACACATTCACCCTGGAAATCTCTCCTTCTGCCCTGGGTTTATATTGCCCTTGATTTCATATGAATAAAGGTTAGTGCTTTCTCATTTCAAGACTGCCAGAGGTTCATCATTTATTCTCCACTTGACCGAGTCTCACTGGGCCTGCCCTCCAGCCTGCCAGGCTTTGAGGCCTCTGGGCCTCACCAGGCCTGGGTCATTCTGTGGAAAACCTTTTCCACACCCAGGCTTATCATACTCAGGTCTCACTCTAAAGTGCTCTAGCTGCCCTGGAGGGTAGCATAACCGGTTCTCCATCCTGAAGCCAAGATCCAGGACTCCAGGCAAGATCCAGGACAGTGTGGAATAGAGAACGATTCTTCCCTTTGTCTCCATTTATTTTCAAAGCACAAATAAGCCAGAATACACTAAAATTTCACTTTAAAATTACAAATTTGTATGACTCCCCAGAGGATGTTGAGTTCATAGCTCAATAACCTTAAGTATGTCTTTCATTGACCACTGCAAATGAAGAGCTGTTTGATAGCATTTTTAAGGGATTGATATTACATATAACCCATATTGCATAGACTAGGGGAAATTAAATCCATTTTATTCTTCAACCAATTATGTTATCTTAGGGCTGGACAAATGGTTCAAATGGCACTTTCTGCTCTTCCAAATGACCTGACCTGACCTTTGAGCACCTCAAGCAAGTGGCTCACAACCAACTACAACTCCAGGCTCAGAGATCTCATGTCCTCTTCTGGCCTATGGAGCATCTGCACACATGTGGCAAACACACATGCCCCACCCCCACACATGGAGACAGAGAGAGACAGAGACAGACAGACAAACATACATATAAAGACACAAAGAAAGAAGGAGAGAAGGAAACATAGAGGGCGTAAAATAAAAGTAAGAAATTAATGAATGATAACCTAACCCATGTTTGGTCCTACATCAAAAATAACTTATTTGTTAAAACTTCATTGTTTGAAGAAATATACAATGATAGTATTTAACCTCAAAAAGGTCTTTACTATTCAACACCTCGGGTAAATTTTTGGTAGAAAATTTCTGGGCAATTTTTTTCTCTTCATCTCATTCCTCTCTATAGCATTCACTATTTTTCTACCAGTTATTTCTATGAAATTTATTCAGATAGTTTTTCCCATGAATTTGTCTCCTCTATGAAAAAGAATAAAAATATTTGTTCTGAGTCTGAAATTTGGATTTTCTCCAATGTTATAAGGTCTCGTCTCCAAAGAAGCCAATTGTTGTCCTCATTTTACTACAATGTACAGGGTTCACAGTATCTCAGAGAGGAGTATGAAAAGAATGGTTCTGAGGACTTGTAGCTGGGCAAGGAAAAAACTAATGGCTTCAGAAGTATCAAGAATGGTGAATAGGACCCTATACTTTTGTGTCCATTGAGGTTACATGCTCACAAACTCTAAAATACAAGAATATTTACTTATATCTCTGAGTTTCAATTATTTATCATCTGAAAATTTAGATACTAATTATTAAAAAACTCTAGCAAAGTGTGTGATTAATTAATTGAAGAAATAATTAATACAATGTCACTAAGATTGAGAGCAAAAATTCTTTTTGTGTATGTGTGTTTGTGTCATTGCTGTGGTGGCCATTTTTTTTTTTTTGCCAGTTTTATAAGAAAATGCAGTAGGGCCATTGAGAGAAACAATATGAAAAAGAAACACAAAAGGGAATGGAACTTTCAGTAAGCAAATGGATACAAGATATACAGAAAATCTACTTAAGTATAATCTTAAAACATACAAAGAACTCAAGAAATTAAACACCAACAAATCAAATAACCTAGTAAAAAATGGGATATGGAGCTAAAAAGGGAATTCTCAACAGAGGAATACTGAATGCCAGAGAAACACTTAAAGAAATGCTCAACGTCCTTAGTCATCAGGGAAAAGCAAATCAATACAACTCTGAGAATCTGTTTCCCATCAGAATGGCTAAGATCAAAAATTCAAGTGACAGCACATGTTGGCAAGGTTGTGTAGAAAGGGGAACCCTCCTCCATTGCTGGTGGGAGTAGAAACTTGTACAACCACTCTGGAAATCAGTCTGATGCTTTCTCGGAAAATTAGGAATAGCAGTACCCCAAGACCTAGCTGTTGGAAGAACCTTGGTTTTTGAGGTTGTAATTCTTTTAGTCCAGATAGCCAATCTGAGCTTAGCGTTAAAGTGCATGACGCCCCCCCCCTTCCCAGCATGACCTCTTGTTCTTTGCCAGACTGCATCTGAAAACTGTCTGTTGATCCAGATGCCCCTAGCCACATTTTGATATATGCCTTTGACACAGGTCCCTGCTAACTCTCCTGTCCCTATGCCTATATGATAATTAGGTACTGTTTCCATTCATATGATAGGAGGACATGCACAATGTAAATCAATCATCCCAGAAGTGCCTAGTTCCAACCAATTATGTACTTCTATCCTTGGAGCCCTCTACCTACTCCCCAAGAGGTATATAGCTTTTATTCTCTGGAATTAAAATTGAACCAGCTCCCTATAGTGGTTGCCAGGGTGTGTGATCCCTGTACAGTGTTCGCCAGCCTTTCAAGGGAGGAGATGAGGGAGGGGGCTGTAATAAAGCTATAAAGTGAGTAAACTATATGTTTTTAAATTATACATTTATATATATGTATGTATAAATATACATATATACATATACATATGTACATATAAATATATGAATTTTGGCCAAGAGGCACATAGATGTGAATGTGTCCTAGTCATATTCCATAAAGATTCATCATGACCATCATAACTCTTGTGAAAGAAAGAAAGCATTTAATTGGGGCTTGCTTACATTTTCAGAAGTTCAATCCATTATCACTATGGCAGGAACATGGCAGAACATATGAGATGTCATCCTGGGAAAGTAGTTGAAAGTATTTTATCAGGTCTATATGCAACAGGAAGAAACTGGCCTTGGAACGGGCTTTTTGAAACCTCAAAGCCCACCACCAGTGACACACTTTCTCTAACAAGGCTATACCACCTCCAACAAGTCCACACCTAATCCTTTCAAGTAGTGCCACTTCTTAGTGACCAAGCATTCAATCTATAAGCCGATAGGAGGTATTCTCATTTAAACCATTACAGCTGAAGCCCAGGAATGAAATCTGGAGGTTTTAAGGACAAGAAAAAGAGTGGTTTGAAAAGTTAAAGTATATAGCTCAGCCAGATTATCTTTCAACCAAATCCCCTTCATTCTAAACTGAGAAGGACTGAAGAATTGTAGAATTAATGTCCACAAAACAATACAAAATAAAATGGAAGAAAAAACAGAAAAGTACAAATAAAAAACAAAAAACATTTTATTTAGAGCAAATTGCATTCACTCAGAAGGCTTGAGAATGTGTGCCCCAAGATGAAGAAAGCCAGATAAGTTGTGGGAAAATAATGTGTGTGTGTGTGTGTGTGTGTGTGTCTGGGAAGACTTTTCTATTTAGTTTCATCTTTGAACTATCAGATCAAGGGACTAAGATCACCAGTATATTTCTTTCTTAAGGACTTGAATTCTGTCCTGAAAGCCCATTTGAAAAAAAAGCTGGTTTGGGGGCATCTATTTATTATCACAGTGCTAAGAAGACATGATCTTGAGGTTCACTCTCCCAAAGTCCCAGCCTATTTAGGAGTTTCCAACCCCTCAAAAAGGCACACACACACACACACACACACACACACACAGAGAGAGAGAGAGAGAGAGAGAGAGAGAGAGAGAGAGAGAGAGAGAAACAGAGACAGAGACAGAGACAGAGACAGAGACAGAGACAGAGACAGACAGATATTATTGCTTGTTTTCTCTGTATCATTAATACCAGAAGTAAGTTTTTTCTCTACAAGTGAGAGTGCAGTAAAAATAACAAACTGGACCACTCCATGGGTAGAAAAGAAGTTTTACTGAGGATTAAACTGTCATGGTTAACATTTGGGGAAGGTAGAGAAAAGAAAAATATGATGAAAAAGCAAACATTTTATATGAAGTGTAACAAGGTGGGGTCTTTGCGCTGATACAGGCTATTTGGATTGACCATGATGAACTGTAACTTTTTGCTCAAAATAGTTTACGCTTGAGATGGATTAAAGGAGTTTCTTAAGGGAGGCTTCTACTAAACCGATAGCCACCTTTAGGCCTCTGTTAACCTGGCCAAAGTCTTTACTTTGTCACCAGCAGTGCTATTTTAGGAGTCTGCTTTGGACTGAACATTCTCTTTCTATAGTTTTCTGCTCTGTTGCCTGGTACTGGTTGTTGACATTGTTCATTTGCCTAGGACAGTAGCTTCTTTAAGGCAAAATGCATACCCAACAGATGTATAAAAAACATCATCTACTCTATGTTGTATCAGAAGGATTTTTGCATGGCAATGCTTTCTTATCAGTGTTAATTTATCATTGTTAAGGCATTCTGGTATATTACTGCTGCCTGGGTTGTAGACATGAAGCCTATAAACCGTCCCCCTATCTAGGGGCACTGACAAGCTTGAGGAGAAACATGGAATACTGCAAGTGATGCTATAAAATAAAGCAAAACCTTGTAGCAACATATCTTTCTCTGCTTCCCCTAAACTAAAAAGCTCATATTTCTAACACTCCAAAAGTGATTTTGTCTTCTGTGGATTTAGGACATTCTGTTATCATCCCCTTTCCATATTTACTAGTTGTCTTATTATAGCACCTGAATAGTGACATTCTCTTTCAAAGTCTTCACCAATAGTATATTTACATTTTCCTTTTTTTTTTTTTTTTTTTTTTTTTTTTTTTTTTTTTTTTTTTTTTTTTTTTTTTTTTTTTTTCTCTTTTTTTTTTTTTTTTTTTTTTTTTTTACTTGTGAGGGAAGCTTGCTGGCCAGTCCCAGTCATTGCCATTCTATTGCTAATTTTTCTTCTTGCATTAGGTCCTTGTATACTCACCACCTCCAGCCTCATGTAGACCAATTGGATCTTTTGTCTGCCCTTAACACCTTCAGTATCAAGGTTGATTCCTATAATCATTTCATCCTTTTGAAAGGAAAAACTGATGGAGGGGTCTGCATCTCAACAGAATCTGAACCACCAACTAGAAGTAAGAGCCAGAACTTGACAAGTGTTAAATTGCTTTGAGGGGCTGTGACAGAAAGGTCTGTTTCATGTAGGAGGTATGTTTTCCATACACAGAGAATTATATATTCAAACACCCAGAGTCAACCACTGATGCTGTTAAATATAAAATGAGGATGAAACTCTCAACATTGGGCTAAGACAAGGTCAAAGTAGGGTCAGCCTTGAGCAGAATGTCTCCTATTAACAAGTCTAGCTTTTCTTTTGTAGACAGCGGGAAGAGATATCTTTCAGCTAGATATGCAATTGGACTGGAAACCTTTAAAGAACACAAAGTGTATGAGTGTATAATCTTACTCTGAGGATTGTTGTTCCAAGTGTTATTTTTTTTTCATTTTAAGTTCATAAGGGTAAGAGTCAAATTTTATTTAATCTGAATCACTAGTGAAAGTGAATCCTTAGCCTGCATTCCCATCTGTTCTTTAATAACCTATGGTGATAGATTTTTTCTTCTAGCTGTATGCCATTTAATATGTTGTGAATTTGCCTTGCAAGCTCTCAACACGGTGGGTGGATTTTCTCTTTTCTGCCAGAACTTAATGAATGTGTCAATGCAAAAATATAGCTCTCACACCACAGGATGAGGAGATGGTTCATTCTGCAGCCATGTATAACATACTTTGGAATAGAAAGAGATGTGCACATACCTAAATACCATGTTCCAACATGGTAACCATTTCATGAAAGAAGGAGATTCTGCTATAAGCCATTGATGCTGTCTGATATTCATAGTTTTGGGATTGGTGGAAAGCAAAGGGATTGAATTATTCTCTCCACAAAAGGTGTTACCTAGTATTTACAAAGACATTAGGTTGAACACAGAAGTAGACAATAAATAGCTATTTGGGTTATAAATATAGCCCAAGATATTTTGGCTCCAAGCATGTAACATCCTAACTCTCTATAATTCTCTGAGAAGTTTCCCTCAGTCAATCACTCCTGTAAAATGCTTAAAACACATGTATACATTTTTTTTTAATTTAGTTTGGTTTTTTTGTTTTGGGGTTGTTTTCCCCACTGGAAATTTTTGTTAATAAAAGACAACCATGACATCATGATTCATTATTATATTTAAGACAATTGGATGTGAGCATATGGCTCAGTGGGTAAACCTCTTGTGTGCTAGTAAAAGGACCTGAGCTCATAACCACAGAATTCACATAAAAGCTGGCATCCAATGTCTGTAATCCCAGTACCCCTTCCATAAAAGAAGAGACAGAGACAGAGAATTCTCCAAAACTCACCTTCTTGGCCTGGTCTGCCCAGTGGTGAATAAGAGAGAAGACCCTTTCTCAAGGTAAAAGGTGAAGATTTAACCAAGTGAGGCTGTTTTCTGAACTCTACAGGTCCACTCAGACGCAAATACTTCACCTACGCCCTGATATACATACACCCAAAGATTTAAAACATAAATACTAAAATAAGATAACAAGAGTCTTCATCTGTGCATCAAAATATATATGAGGGGTGTGGGAGAACAAGAGAAGATAGAAACAGAAGTGACCTCCTGCTCACAATAGGTGCTGCATATTAAATCATCCATAAAGCATTTGTAAATTGATATTTTGACAAATTCTATCATCGAGAAGATCAATTTAGTATCTGTTCTTCTACCAAATGTAAAGTAAAATTTCTTTGCCCCCAGCTTAGGTACACATTTTAAAGAAGTTTGTTAATGGTTGTGCTAATTTTGATATCTTTGGGATTAGTGTGATGGACCTTCAAAAGCGGCTCCCTGACTGAATTACATTATTTTATTTGAGGGCATCTGCTTTATATGCAAATATGTGGCAACCTAGAATGCAAGCAGAGAAAATGAGAGAAAGCAAGTTCTGTTCAAAACTATTTTCCATTAAAGCCCCACTTAATAATTCATTTATTATGTCAGAGTGAAACTTGTTTTGATAAATTATTAATGAGTAACTGTCTTTCTTATTGATATATAAAAGCCTTCTCCTGCAATTATAAAATATAACAGCCCTAATTGTGAGTTACACAGAAAGGCCACACAGGGTAAGACCTAGTGCTAATATATATATAGTTCACCATCATGGGGAACTTGTATTAAGTAGTTAATTCTATATGGCAATGTACAAGAAAAACACATAACTTCTGCACGTGTTCTTAAGGTTTGGAACTGCAATAGTCTCTGGGATTTGCTGCTACTCAGTAAAAACTTTCTGAACACCACCATAGATGCTATACCAGCACCTCAATGGGGGAAAAAAAAAGATGTGTCCTACACATGCTTATTAAGGTTCCTATAAAGCCTGTGATGCTTTTGGGGTATGGTGGAACCCTAGGGAAGTAGGAATTGGTATTTTGTTCTACCATGAAATTTTTACCATCATGGCCAGCCACATTACAGGCCCCCAAACAATGGAGCCAGGTAGCTGCACTGAAAATTCTCAAGTCATGAGCATGAACGATTCTTTCCTAATAATAAACTCTTTATCTTAGGTAATGTGTCACAGGAATGGGAAAGTGATTAGAGGCACTATTTGTGGTACAAAGAGTGCTCTTAGGCAATAAAGTTGTATGACCATTGATGACAGCTCTGCCTCCTTAGCCACGTTCATCTGTGTCTTAGTCCGAGTTACTATTGCTGCAAAGAATATTAAACGACTAAAACAACTTGGGAAAAAGAGTTTATTTCAACTTACACTTTCAAGTAACAGCCCATCATTTAATAAAGTCAGGACAGGATTTCAAACAGGGCAGGAACCTTGAGACAAGAGCTGATGCAGAGGCCATGCAGGAGTGCTGCTTACTGGCTTAATTCCATGGTTTGCTTTGCTTCTTGTCTAATAAAATCTAAGATAATCAGCCCAGGGATAGTACCATCCACAATCGCCTGGATCCACCTATATCAGTCACTAACTGTGAAATTTCCCTACAGCCCAATCTTGTGGAACCATTTCTAATTTGCTTTCCCTCGATACAGATTACTCTAGCTTGTGTCAAGTTTAGGAGCAGGATAAACGTTTATTTGTGGCTGGGGCATCTATGTCACTCAGTTATTCCGCCTCCATGTTGTGGGGTTCTTTACCGTTAGCAGGTTAGGCAGGTCATACAATGAGACCATTGTACAACTTTCCACTAAAAGTTACAGGCAGCCATAGCAATAATAATAATAATAATAATAATAATAATAATAATAATAAGTAAAAATCTGATTTGAAAAGCCTTCAAGTTGATTGGCTGAAAGGCTATGGAGACAGCTTAGTTGATTGTAGGCATAACCTGTGAGCATGATGATTTGAGTTTGAACCCATGATTTTTAAAATACATAAACCCAAGAATAGTAATGTGTGCTTGTAAATCCGTGTTTAGGAAACAGGAACAAACAGGTCCTCGGGCATTCTTGGTGAAACAGGTTGATCTATCTCAAAAGATCCAGGCCAGTGACAGACTGTGTTAATAAAAATAAAGGTGTGTTCCTCCTGAGAGTTTGACCTCTGGTCCTCATATACATGCACCTACATGCACCCACACGCACACACACACACACACACACAACACATTGAATTCACTTCTTGTTTAGTCACTGTTCTATTGTTCTGAGGAAGCACAACCAAGACAATTTATAAAAGACAACCCATAATTGCAGACTTGCTTACAGTTTAAAAGAGTGAGTCCACGACCGTCATGGCAGAGAATATAGCAGCAGACAGGAAGACATGGTGTTAGAGCAATAGCTGAGAGTGGTAACAACCTGATCCAGAAAGTCAAGTACAGGAGAGAGAGAGAGACTGTACCTGGTACTGGCTTTTGAAACCTGAAAGCCTACCCCTACCCCTCCTAAAAGACCACATCTCCTCCCAAAATGTGCAAACTATAACTCTAACTCCTTCTTGCCCTCATTGTTAGATTATAGCTTTGGATTATAAAATTTCCTAGATTTTGTTTCTGGTAACAAAAATATAAAATAATTGTGTGTGGAGATATGATAAGCATTCAGTTCTTTAAGATAAAATCTTATACGACCATTTGCATCCTATGGTAACAGAAAGTGGCCATCCACCTCATGAGAACAGCATGGAGAAATACAGGGCTTTCTCAGAAGCCTTTCCAACAAGTTTATACAAGAGAAGCTAAAGTGAATTGCAGGGCATACACAGAAGTAGTGCACATGTAGACTGTGGTGATTTGAATAAAGTAGCCCACAAAGGTTCTTAGGGTGTGGTACTATTAGGAGGAGTGGTCTTTTGGAGTAGCTGTGGCCTTGTGGATGAACTGTATCACTGTTGGTGGGCTTTGAGGTATCAGATGCTCAAGATAGGCCCAGTAGCATCTTTTCCCATTGCCTATGGGTCAAGTTGTGGAACTCAGAGCTGTCTCTCTAGTATCATGTCTGATTGCATGATGCCTTGTTTTCTGCTAGGTTTATAGTGGAATATACCTCTGAACTGTAAGCTATCCTCAGTTAAATGTTCTCCTTTATAAGAGTTGCCATGGTCATGGTGCCCCTTCACAGCAACAAAAAAAATGTAAGTAAGACAGAGGTTGATTCCTGGGACTGGGGTATTGCTGGGATAGGCTGGGCCGTGCTTTTGTTTGCAAGCATGTGGACTTTGGGACTTTGATTAGGAAAGCAATTGAACATTTTTATGTTTTTTCTTGGGCTATACAATGGTGCTGAGGGTGATTTGAAATGTGGGGATTGGGCTCAAGAAGATTCAGAGAAGAAAAATTTTAGTATGTGGCCTAGAGGCCATTCCTGTGCTATTTTGGTAAAAAAGAAAAAAGAAAATGTGGCTGCATGTTGTGTTTCTCAAAAAAAAAACATGCTTGAGGCTAAACTGAAGAATTATGGATTAACAAGTTTAGCAGAGGAGATTTTCAAAGCAGCCTAGTGTTGACTGTACCTTGTGGTTATTAGTGCCCAGGGTAATGCAAATGTACAATGAAAAGGAGCAAGCTCAGCAAGGAAAAATAGAAAATGTACAGTTTGTGGAGAAAGGGAGCACCAGGAAGTACAACAGATTAAGAAAATAGCCTGTTGCTATTGGGATAAAGAATTGTAGTGACCTCAGGGCAAGACCATACCCAGCTAAGCTTTCAATTTGTGAAAAGGAATTAAAGAAGAGTTAAAAGGAATTAAAGAAAACCTTAGGACCAATACTGGTGATACACACCTTTAATACCAGCACTAAGAAGGTAGAACAAGATCCAGGACAGCCAAGTTTAGGCAGTGAAGGAAACCATTTAAAACAGAAAGCTGTCAGAGGATAGCTGTACAAGGCTCTTGTCTGTGAGCATAGCAGAATATCGTTAAGAGTATCAGGGGTTGGCTCTCCCCATGGGATGGGTCTCAGGTTAGACTAGCTATCAGTGGACTGAAACAGATGCTGAGACTCACAGCTAAACATCAAGCAAAGCCTAAGGAGTCTAGAGGAAAAGTGGAGGAAATGACAAAATTAACTGGAGGTGACAGTACTTTCACAAGAAGACAAAAAGGGCCGACCACAAGGACCCAAAGATGCTGTGGAGACTGAAGCACCAACCAAAGACATGCATAGACTAGACCTACGTCTCCTAAACATATGTAGCACATGGGCAGCTCAAGTTTCATGTAGGTCCCTCCTAAGCAGGAGTTGTTTTTGACATGGACTCTGTTGCCTGATTTTTTATCAATTCCATCTTGCAGGTCTGCTTCAACCAGCAACAGGAGAAGAGGATGTGATCATTCCTGATCTGACTTGAAGAAGTGGGGTAGTTTGCTTGGGTGTGTTCCCCTTTTCTGAAGAACAGGAGAGAGAGGGCGGAAACAGGAGGAGAAGGGAGAGGACCATGATTGAGATGTAAAATGAATAAATACAGTAATTAAAAATACATAGACTCAAAGATACAATAAACTTTAAAAAAGAAGAAAACAGAAAGCTGGTGAATATTTATTAAAATGAATGGGCTGTGTTCCAGCCTCAGCAAGCAGCAGAACTTGGCAGTGGTTCTCACTTTAGAGGCAAGGATACAATAAAGAAGTTATGAAATTCCCTCTGTGATTAAGAGAAGTCACTGAGCCCAGCCATATGTCAGAAGTGCTCCTGCATGGATGCCTGAGGGGCCATGGTGTGCAGCTGTGAAGGTGAAGTTCTGATTACTCTGGAAAATCCAAGATGTTGGAGATGGCAAAGTTGTGGGATACCAGCCAAGGAAAGCTACCAGCAGGGAGTGGAACCAGCTCAAGAGAGCGAAGTGTGTGTGTGTGTGTGTGTGTGTGTGTGTGTGTGTGTGTGCACGCACATTTGCTGACTTTCCAGTGAGGTTCAAAGATCTGCCTTCTCAACACTAGGAGTGTATGCACATGTCATACATATAGTGAAATTCACCAATGAGAGGGATTTACAAAGTATTTAATTAAAACAAGGTACAAATAATCATCTTTAACAAGATGGTATGCTCATGAGCAAGTCTAGAGAAAGAAGAGTGAAAACAATAAGAAATAAGGAGCATTTAAAGAGATGCAGTGTTGTTTAACATTGTAGGTATAGGCATGGAAGGTTATGGGAATCTCCACTGCCTTGGGAGTAGGCAACAAGCAATTCTAAAACAAAAACAAAACAAAATAAGACAATAACAATAAATACAAACTTTCTGCCTTTAGAGAGAGATAATTTTCTCATTGAGGATATTGGCTTTATTCAACTTTTACTAGAGTTGAGCAAAGATGTTAGACTTAACCCCAAAGGGACAACGCAACTCTAACATAGCCATAGCAGCATCTCCAAGACAGAATTCAGAAGAAAACATCCACCAGCACGGTCTCAGGGCCTGTATTAGCTGCTTACTATTGCTGTGATTGACCACCATGAGCAATAGCAGCAACTCAAAAGTAAGAGTTGATTTTGACTTATAGTTCCGGGCAGATAATATTCCATGATGGCAGAGAGGCACTACAGCTAATGGTGACATGACAGGCATGGTGGCTGGAAGAGTACCCTGAGTTCTCACATTCTAACTGAAGGCATGAAAAAGAGACAAGTTGGAAGTGAACTCACAAAGCCACTGACCTACATCATCCAGGAAGGCCACACTTTCCAAACATCTCGAAACAGTGACACCAACCATATAGACTAAGGGTTCCAATGAAGACCTCAGCCTATATGAAAATTAAAACTACAGAAGGAGCAGAATTATGTGGTGCTAAAATAGGATTTTCAGAATCTGTACTTGGCCCAACTTATCTATCTATCTACCTGTCTCTATCTATCTATCAAACTACCAATCTACTTTTTTTTTTTTTTTTGTCTTTTTGAGGAGGGTTTCTCTGTAGCACTGATTGTGCTGGAACTCAGAAGGTAGACTACGCTGACCTTGACCTCAGAGATCTGACTGCCTCAGCCTCTGCAATGCTAAGATTAAGGGCATGCACCAACGTCAGCTAGCATGGGCTTGTCACATCTTAAATTCACTTTCTGATTGGGTCTGGATCAAGGGGAGTAGGACTTTAACAAGTGGCAAAAGCAGAGGTAGTGATGTAATGAGTGCTATCAGGCAAGCTGCTGGTTGTTATGGGCAAACTAATAATGGAGGTTCATGTTAAAGTCTCTACCTGCTGCAGGGCACGGCTGCCATACTCTGCCCTTCACCTAAGGGCAGAGTTTCCCTATCAGAGGCCCTTCACTATATAACCAGATATCTTGATTCTACCACCACCCCCTTTTCTGCCCTTTCTCCCCCTTTCCATTCTTCCTATCCTTTTCCTCCCCCAGTGTGTACTCCCCTTTCTCTTCCATCTCTCTTGATGTTCCCAATGAATTTGAACTTATGATAATATAGCTTCTTGCCATTATCTCATTCTGTTTTATGTAATCAATCACCTCAGTCTTATTTCTTAGATAAGTGTCTCTTGATGGGAACTATAATCACAGTTGAGCCTATCATAGTGAATAAATCAATTAACAAATTGTCATAGAAATGGGTAAATATTCTTTATTCTAAAATAATCATGAATAGTGACAGGAGTTATCTAATTGTACAGAGGGACAGGAAGTACCTAGTTGGTTCATAAGTACAGAAATATCTATGTGTTATTATGGAACAGAAAGTATGCATTTCACTCTAGCTGTCACTGAGCTTTAGTATGTACCTTGGCTAGAATGTAAAATTTCAAAGGGAGCAGGTATATGAGCTGAATCTCTATGCTAAAGATATGCTTTAGGTCTGCTCTTTGATCACCTCCCCCTGAGGGGGGAGCAGTCTTACCAGGCCACAGAAGATGACAATGCAGCCGCTCCGGATGTGATCTGATAGACTAATATCAGAAGGAAGGAGAGGAAAACCTCCCCTATCAGTGGACTTGGGGAGGGGCATGCATGAAGAAAGGGGGGGAGGGTAGGATCGGGAGGGGAGGAGAGAGGGGCTTGTGGGGGGATACAAAGTGAATAAAGTGTAAAAAAATTAAAAAAAAAAAAGCTAAAAAACAAAAAAAGGCTTCTGTACTCTGTAACAGTAACATTGCAGTCTTTGCCCAGGGCACTATCTGTTAATTTTGGAACAATGCAATGTGTCTTTCCTCCTTTGAAGTAACAAAGTTATAAAGGTGGCTTCCAACTTGTTGATTGTGAAAACAGTTTTGATACTTGCTGTGGTCCTAGGATGCCGTCTCGGTGATGAAGAATAGACAGGAGAAGCAAATCTACCAAGGACACTGCCTCGTCAATATCAGCTTCAGGGCTCCACAGCCTTTACACAGTCATCTATTCCTATTCTCTGTCAATTTCAATACTGAGGTATGTCCTGGGGCTGAAAGTGACACAAGTTCAAAATGAATCAGTGTCCTGAAAGCCAAGCGCTCTGTCTTCAAGCAAGGCAGAGCAATTATTACCCAACATGCCGCCCCTGCCTTTTCTCAAGGGCAAGCAGAGTTGAATCCATAACAGCCATGCCATTTAAGGTGGGCTTTAAACAGAAGTGGCTCCTCTGCACAGTCATCCTTCACTCATACTGGGTGTCGCTCTTCCATGATGGATAATTTGCACCAAGAAAATGGAAGAGACCAAGTGCTCTAGTTTGAAAGGAAAAGTGAGTTAAGGATGACATTGCTTTTAGGGAGGGAATACAGTTTCTCAGAGAACTTATTACATATTTTTATTTGTTTTGAATTAGTAACCCTTTCCTAGATAAATAGAAGAGAAAGTGTGCATATATATGTGTCTCTCCATGTGTGTTATTGAGTGTGTATATGTGTGTATGTGTGTCTGCATGAGTGAGTGTGTGTGTGTGTGTATGACTATGTGTTTGTTTGTGTTTGCCTGCACAGGAGAGTGTATTTCCACCAGAAACACATAAATGCTGAAATGGCAAATAGCTTGAACATACATGCACCATAAGTCCTGAAAGTAACATACAGATATTTCTTGATAGGGTTGGTTTTACTGTCATCGGATCATTTGGGTTTACTCTTTGTCTGTAACATTTCATCCCTTGTAAAAATCTGTTAAATATT
This sequence comes from Rhombomys opimus, assembly GCA_010120015.1. NCBI lineage: Eukaryota > Metazoa > Chordata > Mammalia > Rodentia > Muridae > Rhombomys > Rhombomys opimus. Next base: position 1,387,007 of record REGO01000381.1, on the reverse strand, counting down.
TCTGTGAGATATCCTTGTTTTGTTTTTTTTTTCCATGATTCCATCAGATCAAAGCAAAACCAAAGTCCAATGGTATAAGAAGCTCAGTGTTGGATTTTTGAGATTCACTTTCTATCCTCTGGCTTCAAAACGGCTTAAAAAATCAGCTTCTCCAATTCTACCATCTAACAGCCGCTTCTTAATAGTTTCAGGGAGAGGTTGGGCATTCAGCATGTATAACATACATACATTCATACAAACATACATACATACATACATACATATAGTACATAAAATCATCCATTGTTCTCTGGCTAAGAGGCATAGAAAAGTACATAGTTTAAGCTATGCATTATTTTCTTTTGCAAATGTTAATTATGTGCTGAAATTCAAGGCAAGTAAGGTTAGTTACTGCATTGTTCTCTTAAAAGCAGCTTAGAGAACGAGGCCAAGTAGAAAGTAGAGTATCATTCTTAAATGATCTCAGAAATTTTTTTTTAACTCTTGCTGTGAGGCCCAGCAAAAGTTCCAGTATCTTAGAATGTAAGAAATATTTTCGTAATAGTGTATCACTACATCCATATACAGTGTTGGCTAATTTTGTGTCAACTTGGCACAAGGTAAAGTTATCTGAAAGTAAGAAACCTCAATTAAGAAAAGGGGAGGGGCATAGGAGGACAGGAGGGAGGGAGGGTGGGATTGGGAGGAGACGAGAGAGGGGGCCACATCCTGTATACAAATTGAAAAAAATTGAATAAATTGTAATAATAAAAATAATAAAGGATGTAAAAAAAAAGAAAATGCATTCACAAGATTGGGCTGCAGGGCATTTTCATAACAAATGACTTATGTGGGATTACCCAGCTCATTGCAGGCAGCGCAATGCCTGAGCTTTTTTCTTTAAGAAATTAGGCTACACAAGACAAAAATGAGCAATCCAGTAAGCATTATTCCTCAAGCCTTTGCCATAAGGTTCTACCTCCAGGTTCCTTCCCTGTTAGAGTTACTGACAGAGCCCTTTTTGATGATAAACTATTATATGGAACTGTTAGTGACATAAACCCTTTCATTCTAAAGTTGCTTTTGGTCATGGTATTTTATCACAATGTTAGTAAGCCTAACTAAGAGAGTTACAAACTGTCAATGGCTGGTTTATTCTGTGTTAACATTAAAACACAGATGTTATCTAGACATCCCAGAAGGTATACAATTTTCAATGACCTTGGTATTTGTGAACCATACTCAGAGTAATGGGAGTAATAATGGGAGGAACTCTCTGTGACAAGACCTACTTGGCCAGAAAGGCTAATCTCTGAAGACCCACCAGCCCATTGAATGAAAATGATTGTCTTTCTTCTAGAAAAATCACTGTCCTTGTTGAGTTCACAGATTATTCAGATTCTTTATTCTCTAAATAAAGAATGACTTAACGATTAAATCCTTAGATTTTGTTTATGAATATGAAGCACAAACTGCTTATAATACTTTATTTGAATAGAACCTAAGGAGTTCAGAAAGGACTATCAAAACATTGTTGTTGAGTAGTATTACATTGTGTAAATGTACCACAATTTCTGTATCCACTCCTCAAATGAGGGACTTCAGAGGTGTTTCCAGCTTATGGCTATTACAAATAAAGCTGCTATGATCATGGTTGAGCAGATGTCCTTGTTGTACACTTGAGCAGCTTTTGGATATATGCCTAGGAGTGCTATAGCTGGATCTTGAGGTAGCATTATTCTAATTACCTGGGAAAGCACCAGATTGATTTCCAAAGTGGTTGTAAAAGTTTATTCCCACCAATAATGGAGGAAGATTCTCCTTTCTGCATGTTCTCTCCAGCATGTTTTGTGACTTGAGGTTTTGATCTTAGCCATTCTGATGGGTGGAAGGTGAAATCTCAGGGTCGTTTTGATTTACATTTTCCTGATGACTAAGGTTGTTAACCATCACTTTAATTGTTTCTCTGCCATTGGATGTTCCTCTATTGAGAATTCTCTTTTTAACTTTGTACCACATTGTTAAATTGGATTACTTCATTTGTTGTTGTTTAACTTATTAAGTTCTTTTTATATTCTGGATATTATCCCTCTGTCAGATATAGGATTGGTGAAGATCCTTTCCCAGTCTGTAGGCTGTTTTTTTTGTTGTTGTTGTTGTTGTTGTTGTTGTTTTGTTTACAGTGTCCTTACAAAAGCTTATTAGTTTCAGAAGGTTCCATTTATTGATTGTTGATCTTAGAGCCTGTGCCATGGTGTTCTGTTCAGGAAGTTGTCTCTTGTGGCAATGAGTTAAAAACTCTTAGCCAGTTTTTCTTCTAACAGGTTTAGTGTGTCTGGTTTTATGTTGTGGTCTTTGATTCACTTGGAGTTTAGTTTTGTGCAGGGTAATGAGTATGGATCAATTTGCATTTTTCTATAGGTAGACATCCTGTTAGACTAGCACCATTTTGTTGAAGATGTTATCTTTTTTCCATTGTACAGTTTTGGCATCTTAGTAAAAAATCAGGTGTCCATAAGTGTGTGGGTCATGAAATTTGCAGGCAAATAGTGAGATCTAGAAAAGATCATCCTGAGTGAGGTATTCCAGAAGCAGAAAGATGTACATGGTATATACTCACTTATAAGTGGATATTAGACATATAATATAGGATAAACGTACTAAAATCTGTACACCTATGGAATCTAATCAAGAAGGAGGTCCCTGGATAAGATGCTCAGTCTTCATTCAGAAAGGCAAATGAGATAGACATCAGAAGAGGGAGAAAACAGGGAACAGGACAGGAGCCTAACACAGAGGGCCTCTGAGAGACTCTACCTAGCAGGGTATCAAAACATATGCTGAGATTCATAGCCAAACTTTGGACAGAGTACAGGGAATCATATGAAAGAAAGGGGAGTTACTAAGACTTGGAGAGGATGGGAGGGCCACAGGACCAAAAATATCTGGGCATAGGGGTCTTTTCTGAGACTGATTCTCCAATCAAGGCTCATGCATGGATTTAATCTAGAACCCCTGCTCAGACATAGCTCATGGCAGTTCAGCATCCAAATGAGGTTTTCCTAGTATGGGGAACAGGGACTGTTACTGACATGAACTCATTGGCAGGCACTTTAACCCCCGACCCCCGAGGGAGTTGCAGCCTTGCTAGGCCACAGAGAAGAGCATTGCAGCTAGTCCTCATAAACTAATTAGAGGGAAGGGGAAGAGGACCTCCCCTATCAGTGGACTTAGAGAGGGACAAGGAGGGAGGGTGGGATTGGGAGGGAAGGGGAGTGGACTACAGCTGGGATACAAAGTAAATAAACTGTAATTATATAAAAAATAAAAATTATACACACACACACACATATATATGATTAAAGAGAATTGAAGTAAAGCGGAAGATAATAGAATGGTTATGAGACTTGCAAGCTGGAAATGTGAGATTGCTGTTAAAAGCTGGGATAACCAGATGCTATCACATATCACATAAGAAATTTAATGACCAACATTCACTCTGACTTCAAAAAGGAACCAAAGAGGTCTGAAGATCCCACAGAAGAATAGCTGGAAAAAAGGATTCAGAAGGTAGAGTTTTTTTCTCCAAAATTTGCATTGACTTTGAATTTGAGCACTCACACCCACACAAAGAAGGAATGAAAGGGTTTTGCTTGACCTCTATGTGTACGTCATGGCATACATGTCCATGGATACACATTTTGAGTACATACAAACATATTCAGATGCACAATATTAATAATAATTAAGCTGTACTATAGAGCTACAGTTATAAAAATGGCATGGTACTAGCATAGAAACAGAATGGTATGTCAATGGAATCAACTAGAAGACCCAGAAATAAACTCACACACCTATGGACACTTTATTTTTTACAATGAAACCAAAACCATACAATGGAAAAAATATTGCATCTTCAACAAATGGTGCTGGTTTAACAGAATGTCTACATGTAGAAAATACAAATAGATCCATTCTTATCACCCTGCACAAAAATAAATTCCAAGGCATCAAAGACCCCAACATAAAACCACACACATTAAACCTGTTAGAAGAAGAAGTAGCTAAGAGTTTTCAACTTATTGCCACAGGAGACAACTTCCTGAACCAACAGCACAGGCTCTAAAATCAATAATCAATAAATGGGACTTCATGAAACTGAAAAGTTTCTGTAAAGTAAAGGACACTGTCATCAGAACAAAGCAACAGCCCACAGACTGGAAAAGGATGTTCACCAACCCTATATCTGACACAGGGATAAGATCCACAATATATAAAGAACTTAAGAAGTTAAACACCAACAAACCAAGTAACCCCACAAAAAATGGGCTACAGAACTAAACAGAATTCTCAATAGAGGACTATCAAATGGAAGAGAACACAGATAAAGAAATGCTCAATGTGCTTAGTTATCAGGGAAATGCAAATCAAAATGACCCTGAGATTTCACCTTACACCCATCAAAATGGCTAAGATCAAAAACTCAAGTGAGTGAATGGAATTTTATGTAAGAAGTGGGAGTCCAGAAGTAAGAGCTGGAGAGGACAGGGTCTCCACAAGGAGAACAACAGAACAAGAAAATTTGAACACAGGGAACTTCCCAGAGACTCATACTCCAAACAAGGACTATTCATGGAGATAACCTAGAACCCCTGCACAGATGTAGCCCATGGCAGTTCAGTGTCCAAGTGGGTTACATAGGATGGGAAGAGGGACTGCCTCTGACATAATCTGACTGGCCTGCTCTTTGATCACCTCCCCCTGGGGGGGAGAGGAGCAGCCTTACCAGGCCACAGAAGAGGACAATGCAGCCACTTTTGATGAGAACTAATAGACTAAGATCAGAAAGGAGAGGAGAACCTCCACTATCAGTGGACTTGGGGACGGGCAGGCATGCAGAAAGGAGAGGGAGGGTAGGATCGGGACAGGAGGAGGGAGGGGCTTATGGGGGATACAAAATGAATAAAGTGTAATTAATAAAAAAATAAACCCAGCAAAATTAAAAAAAAAACCTCAAGTGATAACACATGCTGGAGAGGACGTGGAGAAAGGAAACACTTCTCATTGCTGGTGGAAATGTAAACTTGTTCAACCACTTTGGAAATCAATCTGGTACTTTATCAGAAAAAAAAATGTTTCAAAAACTCTTGAGACTTGAAAAAATGATAAAAAAAGTGTCAATCGTATTTCAGTTACAACTACTTTCATATCACAATGAGCAGAAAGTATACGCACTAGGAAAATGGCTCAGTGGGTAAAGCATCTGGGTAAAGATTCCACAAATCACATAAAGCCAGGCATACTAGTATATATTTATGATACCAACAACTGAATGTCACAATGGGAGATGGAGTCAGGCTAGGTGTCCTGGCTTATACGGGGTTCTGACACAAAAAGGGATTGTCTTAACAAGATGGACGGTTAGGGCAGAGGTTGTCTTTAGACATCCACATTTGCACTTTGGCACATGTATGGCTGCAATCACAAAATACAGAAATAGGGGGGTGATGTGGATATTACTGCTACATGCCTTAGGGATGTTTGTCTGCCAGGTTTTTTTCTTTTTCTTTTTTATTTATTTAAATTTTTTTTACTGAGAGTAAAAATGACACTCTTTTACATTCAAACTCTTTAAGACTGAAAATGCTAGGGAGGCAAAGACTGTCATTTGTCTAACAAATGTCCAAGATTCTCTCTATTTTCAAATGTACTTGACTTAGTCCTTTATACAGTGTAAAGCATCAGTAAACAGGCTCTTACTGGCATTTCAAAAGCTATAGGATATGTTATAGTATTTTGCTCTTGCTAGACTCTCTGTGGGATTAGGGGCACATTACATAGTAACCATCCAATGTTTCATACTTGATCAAGACAGTGTAAAAGATATGTTGTCTGGATCATTTCATGATGGGCAGGTGAAATTAGCCTCCATGATATTAAACAGTACTGAGTCAATGTTAAGAGCTGTGCCAAAGGCTGGTAAAAATAGATCATCTAGATTGTGTTGGCAGAACAGCTTACAGCAATTCATTGATCTGGTCAGAGTTTGCTCTGCAGGCTGCTCGGAGGTTCTAAGGCATATTAAGAAAGAGCATGTCAGGATTATTTTGTGTCAGTGTTCTCTGAATTTAAAGGATGCTTTGAGTATTGTGATTTGTCTTCCTCTGATGTGGCATTCTCTGAAAATACATGAGCAAGGCACAAGGCCTATAAATATTCCAGAGCTCAATGACAGATCTTCAAAGGACCTCCTCAAAGTGTTGAATATTAAAAAAAAATAAAAATAAAATATTATGGACAAATGGAAAGGCATCAAGCAAAAAAAAAATACAAGTGTGATTCAGAGAAAAGACAGTGTTCTTGGCATTTAAGCAAAGGCCTTTTTGTCTAAACACACATATATGAATTTTATGTGCAGATAAACATGGTAAAGAATCTACACAGGTGTTAGATTTTTAATGCATCTCAGAAACCATGTATATTTGTGTCATTTTTAACTTGACCTGCTTTCATCTCACAGGTTGAATATTATATAACCTTGAAAATCCAGCACTAGCTGTCATGATGAGAATGTGTGTCCAAGAAGCTACGGAGTGAATATATGTGATGTCTCTTTATCCAAACTTATTTTCAAGGAATTGTTACCTGACGATCTGGTAGATCCCAGAAAACAAGCAAACAAGCAAACAAACAAGAACTAAACACCTGTGTTAAAAATATCTTAAAATGTGATGGTTGAAGCTCACCTCCACCAGCCTTTTCCATGGGATATTGTTGAATGAAATAAAGGAAAATTGCTCAACATTGCCATTACCTTTGGCAATGTAAAAGTCTTTAAACAAATAATAAACTACCTAAAAGAGTTGCAAGAACATGCACAGTGAGATACTGGAGTCTTTGAAAATCTCAGATATACTTTAGTTATACAGAAACAATTACATGCATAGGTCTACGAACATACCCAGACCGGCATGTCACTAGTTAATATCTCATATCATAACAATATTCCATATCTACAAAAGGCGAGGGTCTATACAGACAAAAAGTAAGAAGTAAGTTAGAGGGTTAATGAATTGGCCTCCTGTCTAAAAGCTGTCCTAGCACATACATGGAGGTTATCAATGAGAATTTTCAGATATATTGTTTCTGAGAAGTAAAAGAAATGTTTTTCTGAACCTTAATTGGTCTCTAAGATAAGCAAAGACTTCATGGTGTAAACATAATAAACAGACTTCACGGGATGAGTGAAGAAAGAGACATGGCAGCAGGTAACAGTAAAACAAATGTCAATAGGCCATATTCACATAGAAGAACATGTTTTCCAAATATGAGTTATATCTTTATAATGCTTAATATTTGACAAAAGACATTAACTAACATATATAAATGCTATAAATTAACTTCAAAACATTCCTAAATCAAGACTGTATGGCCAAATCAGGCATAGAAACAAAAAGGAAACAGGACAATTTGCTTTAGGAAACACACAATTTGAAAATTGTTAGTAGAAATTTTAAACAGTCATTATGGATATATTTGCTAAAAAGAAAAAAGTAAAAAGAACTAAGCAAATAAATACAACTATAAAAACCTATGGGACTATTAATTAAAACAATATTATATAATGGGTCTGCCTGATAATAGGAATGAGAAAGTATATGTGGTGATAGTGATAGAAAGAATAGACAGAAGAATTATTGATAGGAGAGATAGATAGATAGATAGATAGATAATAGACAAGCAGATTGTAGATGGATATTAAGATGATATACAAACTATAGATATAAGGTGATAAATAAAAGATAAATATATGACAGTTACTAGATAGATAGAGTCAAAATGGATTTAACCCTTAACAGGCTATAATACTCCTACTGGATACCCGAGGTTAACACATGAAAAGTCCAGTGACAGAAACAAATTATCTATATGGAGGATGTTAGCCAGTGAGGTAACAAAGATCTACTAACACTACAATCTATTGCCAATGTTCTTGGTTACCACCTAGAATCTGACAGTCAGACCTTATCACCAAAAACACCAAATATTTTAATCACAGGACACGTAGAAATCATGCTTTTACTGACCTGGAAACTTCATTCCTACATGGGTACCTTTCATAGTGCTGGAGGTGCTACTGGCAGAGAAAAGAATAGTTAATTTACCTGTGAGTGAATCCAATGAACTGCTTGCTGTAACAGCCTAACTGACAAGACATGCTTATTGGTGCAATAGTGGCACAAATGATGTGGCAATATCTAATCACTTCCTGATTGGCTTTAAAGATTTCTGAACATCACACCAAAAGTTTATGGCTAGACAGATCATTGGCCCTAGGAGAAAACATTTTAATATTACTCTACTAAATGTATATAGTATTAAACCATTAATGACCTGTACAGTAATACATTTCTCAACCTTCATCAGAGAAGGTTCTATTTGCAGTAGATGATGAACAAAGACACCCACAACTTGCTAAGGTACACAGAAGAGATTATAAAATGTCTCTCCCTAAATGGGTTGCATATACTACAACCTCTTCTACAAACGCTCAGAAATCATTTCAGAAAGACTGACAGCCAGTCCTCACCATTCCTAGAGGTGTTCTGTAATCTCATCATAGACACTAATAAACCCATATTAAACCCTTGTTCCTGGGATAATTTTGTCATCTAAATATGTTACTTGGACTATATACATAATTTTAAAAAACAATTGATCCTGTTAGAACTTATTTTCTTAATCTCATAAAAGAAAAAATGAGCATCAAACATATAAACGTATTATTCTGAGGCAGATTTACCATCAAACACCAGAGGTAAAATTATAGTTGCATAAAACTGAACCAAAATCTACAGCCAGTGTATCTAGTTACCTTATAATATACTGTTCAGTCCAATGATGCTTGTACCCTGTGGGCAGTCTGCATAGGAGCTTAGCATAAAAGGCACTAAGCTACCTTGTGCAACATCATTCTGGAATATGCAGGTGGGGTCAGTAATATTGGGGAGCACTATAGGCATGCCATCTTGATGAGCAAAAGCAAGCAAGCAAACAAACAAACAATATTTTGAGAAGGTGTTCTAGAAGGATAGTTACAAAAATCCTACCACAACATTTGGAGACTTCAGGGGCTGGGGAGATGGCTCAAAAAACCAAGGGTTTATCTTGAAAGGACAAGGACCAGATTTTACTCCACTTAATGCATATAAAAATAAAGCCAGGCATAGTGGCACATACTTTTAATTCCAGCACTGGGGTGACAGAGTGGAGACCTCTAGGACGTGCAGGTAAGGCAGGATAGTAATTTGGAAAACTACACCAGAGAAAGGCTGTCTCACAAAACAAGATGACGAGCACCTGAGCAATGAAAACTGAGATTGTTCTATGGCCTTCAAAGGTACAAGGATACAAACTCAGAGTTTTAGAATTCAAGACTGTAAGAACCAGGACACCATTTGCATCTTTTAGACATGATAGTTTCTTTTAGACATGACAAAGAAGATATACAGATGAAATCTCAACAAAAGGTCTGAGTATTGGCTATATGAACTAACTCGCCCATGGGAATAAAGGAAGCTTCAAAATGCCTACCTCTAGATGACAAGATACAGTTAATCAATGGCTCCTGAGAGAGGCAGAACCAATTTACTTCAGGAATGAGTGCTCTGGTAGATTATCCTATCACAAATGATTAGCCATAAAGGTGTGTACACATGAGCAAAATTAAATGGATGCAACAGGCTCTCAATAGGGGTACATAGGAATTCGGTTTAGAGAAAAGAAAGGGAAGAGAAATGTTGTAATTAAATTATAATCTCAAAAACAAACAAATTAAAAAAACTGAAGAGCTAGGTGTAGTGGAAGATATTGTTTTTCCATAGGTGATAATTGCCTTGTTCATCTCAGAGAGGGGTGTGATATGTGCCAGTTGCTAATGGTCTCACATGGCTGATCGGTTTTTGTTTGTTTGTTTGTTTGTTTTTTGTTTTTGGCGCGGGGGGGAGGGGGTTTCCTCTGGTATTTGTATCCTCTTCAAGTCCTCAGAATTCCACTAACTGCAGCTAGCAAAGACCACACCTCTCTCTGAGCCACAAGAGGCATTTATCCTCTGTGGATATACTAAGGCAGCCCCATATCACACACAATTAACATAAAATATAACTGAATTTTAAAGAAACCAAAACTTTCTCTACAAGTAGGGAAAAGGAAGGTTTTTAAAAATCAGTTTTGTACTTTAAGATCCAAACAGCCAAGGCTAGAAGCAGGTATAAGACCAGCAGAAAATCTGGTTTAAAATGTTTTTTTTTTTTTTTTTTAAATCTGATAGATTATGTGTATGCCTTTATATGTTTGTGCTAGCAACAAGTAGAAACAATTTAATGCCTAATGGGATTTAGGTAAAAAGGTTAGTGGTTTGGAATAGCTGCAAAGAGATTAGGTTCATTACATTTTTCAGAAAATAAAAAGGTTAAATACGGCAGGATATATTTTTCTTATCTTTTTATTATGGTTTATATTCTCCTTTCTGCTGAAAGTCATTCTCCTTAATCTGGCATACCAAACATGTTCAATGAAATTTAGTTTAAAACCAAGAACTAAACCATTTCTCATGCAAGGAAGAGCTGAGTTGGTGAATTTAGTTTTCTTTCCTATTGCTATAATAAAATACTCTGGCAAAAGCAACTTACAGGAGAAAGGATTTCTTTTGAATCACAGTTCCAGATTATATTCAATAGTGGTAGGGAAGTCACAATAGCAGGTGCCTGGGGCAGCTAGTCCCAATATTACAGTCAGAAGAAAAGATCAATGAATGGATGCATGCTCAACTCATTTTCTCATGGATATTCACCTGGGTCCAACCCATCATTCAGACAGGTCTTCCCACATCCATTGATAGAATTAAGAGAATTTCCAGTAGGCATGCAAAAGGTGTGCCTCCCAAATGATTCCTAGAATTTGTTCTTTGACAATTAGAAATAAGCACTATAAATGCTAAGGTATTTGGTACTCAATTTGCATCCCTTTTATAAGATATCCTCTCATCCAACATTCACAACAAATTAAGGCTATTTTATAATATAAAATGCTTTCAGTCCAAATCTAAAAGTTGTCAACTATCAACAGTCCCAACCCTTTAAAACTCAGTCTTACAAAATCAAAGCTACACATTTCCACACTGTAATAACTCAGAGTAAGCACTTATCTTCCAAAAGAGAATAACTGGGGCAAAAAACAATCACACCAAAGCAAAACAGAAACAAACAAATGAAACAACAACAAAATAAGCCAGGTAGAAAAAGCAGCTTAAGGGAGAGTTTATCACGGGCCAGGAAGTCAAAAATGCAGGAGCCTGAGGGAGCTAGTCCCCTTATTTCTGCAGTCAGCAGAAAAGAAACATGAATACTTGCTCAGTTCAAGTCTCACTTATATAGCTCAGGTCCCACCTAATTTTTGTTTGTTTTGTTTTTTTGT
>REGO01000381.1:1362289-1375368 GCA_010120015.1 Rhombomys opimus | reverse complement strand
CCACTGATAGGGGGGGACCTCCCCCCATTCATCTGATCCTGTTTTATCAGGTATCTTCATTGAGTTCCTGTTAGAAATAGTCCTTGTTCCTCTCACTTTGGGAAACCAATTGGTTTTATGCGACACGGATTCTCTGTGTACACTTAGCTGTCTTGGACTCACTTTGTAGAACAAGCTGGCCTATACCTCAGAGCATTCCACCTACCTTTAATCCCAGTACTCTAATCCCAGTAAACTCAGGGATTAGAGTACCATGCCCAGCTCCCACCCATAATTAAGAAGTGTCTTCTCACTTCAATTAATGCAATGAAGAGAATCTCCTACAGGCATGTTGAGACCACTCTTCTTGATGTTTCTAGGCTTTGTTAAGTGGGAATTCCTACTAACCATCATACTTGTCCACATGTTATCCACCTGCCAATCATATTTATTTATTGTGGTGGGTCCCGTGCTGTTGTACCTAGAACTGCAAATAGCTTTACAGTGAAGATTACTGAAAGAACATATTGATTATAAAGAGCAGATGCAGCTGTGTGTGCATACACATGTGGGAGTATGTATGTATGTAGGTAGGTAGATATATAGACACATGTGTAATATATATCATATTTCAAACAGTCATAATAGTGCACTTAGCTTAGGAAATAAAAAAGATGTGTTATGTCTACCTACATGGTTTTAAGCTGATAGATGCAAATCATAAAAATAACTTAGGTACAAAACATTAGTCTCTCATAGATACAATAGATATATTTTTCAAGATTGCCAAATACGTTTAGACTGTACACTCTAACTATCTATATGTATATGTATATATGTATACACACACACACACACACACATACACACACACACATATACATATATATATATTCTTACCTATTTGTTTTTTTTAATTGTTTCATATTGTTCTTACTGAACAAAAATGTCCTCTTTATTTAGACAGAAAAGGGGAATTATTGGGTGTTGTTCTAATGATGACTCTCAAGATCTGGTTACACATTTCCTCCTAAGGAATAGTTTGTTAAACAGCCTATACCCTGGCAGGACAGAATAGGGTAGGTGTGGCTAAGGTTCTGAGGCATCACAGGAAACAGATGGAGAGGAGGAGAGGAAGAAGGAGGACACTCAGATGGGTTAGCCTAGAGAAGAAACCTTGTGCAGCCAGGAGGAAGGACTTCAATAATGGCTTGAAAAAGCAAGTATTTATAAGATTATGGATGGAAGATAAGATGATTAAGGAAGATGGTATTGGATGAGGGCTAGGAGATGGATGTGAGTTGATTCACAGTATAGGTGGCAATATCTGCTTGCCCAAGGTAAATAAGGCAATTAGAAAGTCTGACAGGGTCTGTGTCTTATTATTTGTGATAATGGGTTAAATAATACCACCTTGAAAATCTTAGAGTTAATAAAATATATAGCTCAACACCGTTTATTTCTTTATTTACAACAATAGTAAGCTCCTGAAATGTGCATCTTATTCCTCACTCCTGTGAAGGAAGCTGAAGCTCATGAACACCAAGCAACAGGCCCAAGATCATGCCCAAAGTGTGGCACAAGATAAAAATGTTCATGTTTACCCTGCTGCATGCTGCTCCAAACAATCAAGGTCTAGGATACTGCTGAATACCCCAAGTTTGGAAAATCGTTGAAAGAAAGGAAGATTACAGTAAATTGGGAGATGTTTTCATTCCAAATTATATGAATTTTTCTCAAATCAATGTCTTTAGGAAGATTATTATGCAATTATTTGACATATAAAGTATGCACATATCTATTTAATATATAAACCACATAAATATTTAATATCTAGGATAAGTGTTTATGTGGATACAGTATGCCTATAGCAATATAAAATAAATGCCAATACACATTGTGAAAGTTATTATTGTCAATTTGATAATACCTAAAATCACTAAGAAAAATATCTGGACATGTCTTCTGCAAAAGAGATTAGGTACATGGAGGAGGGAAGAACAGCCTAAATGTGGGCAGCAGGTTTTCGTGGGCTGAAGTCCTAGAGTACCAGCATTCATCTCTCTTTTTTTCCTTCTGACTGTGGATGCCGTGTCACTAGTTCCTGCAGCCTCCTGTCTCCATGCCATCTCTGCCATAAGGAACTGTATACTCGAACTGTAGGACAAAATAAAACCTTCCACCCTTACATTGTTTATGTAAGCACTTTGGCGCAGTAATGAGAACAGTAACTAATAAATGTAATCAAGAGTGACATATACATATATACAGACACTTACACAATCATTAATGTAGTCACAAGTCTGCCCACTGACCCACCACAACCAGAGTAAAATTGGTTCAGTAAATTTATGTTTATGTAGCTGTGAAAATAACTGTACAAAGCAAGCAGAGATTGTGACAAATGCACACCTTAACAGGAAGTAGCTGGAGGCCTTTTTTTTTTTTTTTTTTTTGTTAGACATAGTAAGGGATGGTGTTTGTAGTGGGAGGATTAAGAAGGATTAGAGTAACTGAGATTCTAAAGACCTTTGATAATGGGGCTGATGTGCCTAAGGGTTGATTTGCTAAAGTGTTTGCATGCTGGCATGCATTAAATCAGAAAGGTGACTGGCTAGAGAGAAGAAGCCACAGACTTAATATTAACAGGATTCCTCAGAGAGTTAAATCAGCACTTTTCTTGCTGAAAGGCTCTCATGCCCTTCTGGAGCAATCCAGTAAATTTAAGCAAGAAATCAAAGGTTCTCTCCTCGGGGGACATAATATATAATGACAAAAACATTAACTATAAATCAATGCCTATTGATTTAAGTAAATAGATTCATTGCCCTCTGTTAAACCTGCCTCAGAGGGGAGCAGAGTAGAGTCCCTTTCCTAGAAACTCTTTGGCTTTTAATTGCTTAGCAAAAACTCAAAGAAAGATCTCTTCAAAGTTAAATTGCCTGTATTAGAGTTTCAGATTTTATCAAGTACTATTCATGTCCAGAGCAAAGCTGAATGGAGGAGTTCTGCTGCTGAACAGAATTTTCCCGGGAGGCAACTGTGTTTCCCATGAATCAAAATAGCTTTGGTGAGATTCTTCCACCAGAAGGGCCTAAGGCAGCAGCTCCAATAGACAGAATATTGTGTTGCTATCCTGATAGCCACTGCATGAGTACCTAGTGTCTGTCGAGAATGGGCATGTGAGCTTTGTTCAGAGTTCTATTGGTACAGATGTGCTTAGGATGACATCAGTGAACGCTTTGGGCATATCATGACTGAGTGGTTCTTAAATGCAATGTGGTCTCTTGTTTCTCAGAATGACCAAGTGTTTCAAATGTTGAGAATGGTAGGTGGTGCTTCGTTAAATCCGTGATATACCTCTGGTTATGGTTATAATGGTCACTACTAGATATTCTAGACTAGACTAGATTCTGAGTTAAGCACTCATACCAGGCACTACAATGAGAGAATCAAACCCCAGCATCGACTGTACAGTTCCATTTAATTTTGCAGAATAAAAAAGTTGAACTGAAGCTCAGGACCTTCTCTGTGGTAGCAAGACCCATGAAGAGTGAAACGGGACTTGATAAGCAGCTCCACAGATGAAATTTGTTAGGGCGTCAGCAATTATCTAGTTTATCCCTTCTGCCTTTTTAAAAAATCAGTCATACAAATTAAGTTATGAGTCTATAGTGTTTCCAGGTTTTCCAGAAAATGAATTTCACCCAGACATACATTTTTATAGACTTTTAGCATAAGCCCACCGCAGAGGTGTTTCAGATTGTGTCTTATAAATCACAATGCTATGCTGACAGTTTTCAAGATATTTTATCTTCCATTATACCATTGCCATTGTTATTATATCAAGCAAATGTTTACACATCTTGATAGAAACAGCATAAAAAAGAAAGCATTCATTGTATATACTAAGGGCTGCCTAGGTTAATTATTAACATCCAGCCTCATAGACACATTTAAACTGTAGGTAGATACTAAGGGAAGATAAAGTTCAAAATACACATATGTAGATTATGCAAATAAACTTCTACTGTTGTAATAACATTGTCAAAGTGATAAAGGTTAAGCACTACCTGTTTAATTTGATTTTCAAAATGGATATTTTATTGTTTTGTGAGAAGTTTCTACCTATTATGTAATTTTATGATTTTAGAGTCTAAGCTCTGAAGGTGTAATCAAATGCATTTGTTCTTAACTTGTGTTATCTTTGTTCATTTGTTTCTCCAGCACAACAATGCAACAAGAGGCCTCCAAAAATGGAAAAAAAAAACCAAAAACCCACATATCATATAGAAACCAATATTTTCAGAAATGTTATTTAAGGTACTAAAGGAAGAATGCTATTGTATAGATAGGATCAAAAGCCGTAAGATTTCAATATTAGACCACAAGGAGGAGATATAATATAATATAATATAATATAATATAATATAATATAATATAATATAATATAATATAATATATAGATATAATAAATACAATACAAAAAGATGTATAAAAGTAGGCTTGTAGGGCTTTCCATAGGTCACAGTTTATATTTTATTTGAAATGTAATGGGAAGTGGTGAGGGTTGTATAACTCAGACTTTCAGTAGGAAATACATTAACATGTAAAATTACAGTGAGCCTTGGAGAAAGAAGGGTTGTTGAAGATTCAGGAATTAGTAATGGTTGGAAGGTCTATCACTTCTTGGTATTACAGTGCAAAGGTTTGATTAAAGTTACCAGAAAAAATAAGACAATGTGTTTGGCAGGAAGCTGCCAACCAGTTCTTTACATCTAAGGACATACTAGAACAAAGAAACAAAAGAAAGAGAAGGAGGTATAACATAGCTTTCTTACCCTCTTTTAAATGCTGGTTGTTTATGTATCATGGATCAGTACAACAGCCTAAGAAACACAAACTTAAAGGGGGAAAATGGTTGATGGTGATAGGTCTGAGGGAAGAGATACGCCTTCTATGAAGTGTGTGTGTGAGTGTGAGTGTGTGTGTGTGAGTGTGTGTGTGTGTCTGTGTGTGGTGTTTGATATATAGAAGAACGTTTCTTCAATTAAGTTTGATAACCAACACATTTTTTTAATATATCTTGGGGCAATCCAACTGAGTCTTGTGGCTTTCACTGACGTTTCCTGATCTTCTGAATCCTGTTGCTGCTTGGCATTAGTCTTTGGAAAGGACTGATGGTATCCTGATGTCTGAGTTTGGTAACACCCTAAAGACCTATTGACCCAAATCAGCAGGAAGTAGAAAAAGAGATCTACAGCCCTTTTCCCAACTAGTCTTTTTATGGTTACTGGTGATGGGGGTAGGGTTGGAAGGAATGTAAAGGTGTTTAAGAACCCTAAATAAAGGTTTGGTGAAAAAAGAAAATATAAGCCTACAAAATATTTAGTATCTTAATCATTGTTAAAAACTTTTAATGTTGAAATCACTGTTAGCAGGTCACAAAGAGAGGATGTTATTAGCAAAGTTGCAAAATAATCACCTACAAATGCTTGTCTTCTCATTAATAAAATAAAAATTGAGGAGCAATTGAAAGAACCTTCATGCATAAAAGTCTGGAAATTGGATTTATAAAAACCAAGCAAAAAAAAAATTTTGATTCAAGAAAATAGAAAATGCAAAATGAATTGAGTAGAAAGTTTCACAGAATTTTCTCCACATAGATCTGTCAACTGTACAAAAAAAGAATATTGTTAACATCCCCAAGTTTTACAAAGAATTTCATCCACTCCGTAAGCACAGCTTGAGATCTTTGTTAATGGTTTTGGAGTAGTTCTTTTCACAATGATATTAATTTTTTTGATCTAATCTGTTTAGTGTTTATTATGAAGAAGTAAGGGAGTGATTTCTGTCTTTATGGATCTATATATTATAATAAAATACTTTCAAGTACCACTTGTAATTGCAACAACACAATAAATACAAGGCATAGAACGAAACAAAAATGTGGATGTTTTCTAAGAATCAAAAACAATTTATTTAAAAGAAAAATAATACAGCTATCAAAATGGCTCTTTGTGTAAATGTCTTTACCATACAAGTCTGATAACTAGAATTTGTCCCTGAGACATATAGAAGAGTGTAAGAAGTATACTGATTTTACAGAGTTGTCCTCTGATTTTTAAACATGTGTCATGGCCATGGAATCTAACTCTCATACTACACACACACACACACACACACACAAATAGACACACATATACACACATACACACACAGTGAGAGAAAGATAATAATTATTATTTTAATGTCATTGTTAAATGAAAGTTTAATAAAAATACCTAGCTCTCATTAGAAAAAGACTATAACATAAACTTTTTACAGTTTATTTATTTATTAGTATTAATCACTGTTCTATTCTTTCATTTTTAATTTTAATTTTTTATTAATTACACTTTATTTACTTTGTTTCCCCCCTGCAGTTCCCTCCCTCCTCCCCTCCCAAGGCTTCCCTTCCTCCTCCTTCTCCATACATGCCCCTCCCCAAGTCCACTGGTAAGGGATGTCTTCTTTTCCTTCCTTCTGATCCTAGTCTGTTAGGTCTCATCAGGAATGGCTGCATTGTCTTCCTCTATGGCTTAGTAAGGCTGCTCCCCCCTTAGGGTGAGGTGATCAAAGAGCAAGCCAATCAGTTCATGTCAGAGACAGTCCCTGACCCATTATTATGGAACCCACTAGAAGACTGAACTGTCATGGGCGACATCTGTGCAGGGGTTCTGGGTTATCTTAATGCATACTACTTGGTTGGAGTATCAGTCCCAGCGAAGACCACTGTGCTCAGAATTTTTGCTTCTGTTGCCCTCCTTGTGGGGTTCCTGTCCCCTCCAGGTCTTACTAACTCCCATTTCTTTCATAAGGTTTCATGCAATCTCCTCAAAGGTTGGCAATAAGTCCCAGCATCTGCTTTGATAGTCTGCAGGGCAGAGCCTTTCAGAGGCCCTCTGTGTCAGGTTCCTGTTTTCTACTTCTTCTGATGTCCATTCTCTTTGCCTTTCTGGATGGAGATTGAGCATTTTTGCTAGAGTTCTCCCTCTTGATTAGTTTCTTTAGGTGTACAGATTTTAGTAGGTTTATCCTATATTATATGTCTATATGAGTGAGTATATACCATGTGTGTCTTTCTGCTTCTGGGACAGCTCACTCAGGATGATCCTTTCCAGATCCCACCATTTACCTGCAAATTTCATGATTTCCTCATTTTTAATTGCTGAATAGTATTCCATTGTGTAGGTGTGTAGATGTGCCATACTTTCTGTATCCATTCCTCAGTTGAGGGGCATCTTGGTTGTTTCCAGCTTCTGGCTATTACAAATTATGCTGCTACAAACATGGTTAAGAAAATATCCTTATTGTGTACTTGAGCTTCTTTTGGATATATGCCTAGAAGTGGTATGGCTGGATCTTGAGGAAGTACTGTTCCTAATTGTCTGAGAAAGAGCCAGATTGCTTTCCAGAGTGGTTGTACAAGTTTACATTCCCATCAGCAGTGGAGGAGGGTTCCTCTTTCTCCACAACCTCTCCAGCCGGTGCTGTCACTTGAGTTTTTGATCTTGGCCATTCTGATGGGTGTAAGGTGAAATATCAGGGGTGTTTTGATTTGCATTTCCCTGATGACTAATGACACTGAGCATTTCTTTAAGTGTTTCTCTGCAATTCAATATTCCTGTATTGAGAATTCTCTGTTTAGTTCTGTTTCCCATTTTTTAATTGGTTTACTTAATTTGTTGTTTTTTAACTTCTTTAGTTCTTTATATATTCTGGATATTAGCCCTCTGTCAGATATAGGGTTGGTGAAGATTCTTTCCCAATCTGTAGGAACTCGTTTTATTCTGAAGACAGTGTCCTTTCCTTTACAGAAACTTTCCAGTTTCATGAGGTCCCATTTATTGATTGTTGCTCTTAGAGCCTGTGCTGTTGGTGTTCTGTTCAGGAAGTTGTCTCCTGTGCCAATGAGTTCCAGGCACTTCCCCACCTTTTCTTCCAACAGCATTAGTGTGTCTGGTTTTATAATGAGGTCTTTGACCACTTGGACTTTAGTTTTGTGCAGGGTGATAAGTATGGATTTATTTGAATTTTTCTACATGTATACATCCTGTTAGACCAGAACCATTTGTTGAAGATGATATCTTTTTTCCATTGTATGCTTTTGGCATCTTTGTCAAAATCAGGTGTCCATAAGTGTGTGGTTTTATTTCTGGGTCTTCTATTCGGTTCCATTGATCCACTATTCTGTTTCTATGCCAGTACCATGCAGTTTTATTACTGTTGCTCTATAGTACAGGTTGAAATCAGGGATGGAGATTCCTCTAGAAGATAAACAACCAACTTCTCAGGAACCGTGAGAACAACACAGAGACTTTTCACTAAGCAGAAAGACAACAAATCAAACCAAAATCATATAAATCTGTCACTCAAAAATTCTATACATGATTCAATTACCTTAAATATTGAATGATAATTTAAAGGCTTTTGAGGCAAACATAAGCTGAAGTATAGTTTTCACCAAGCCTAATATAAAAAGAGAGACAGCTTATAAAGGAGAAACCTTAGTTTTAAATTTATAATCAATGAAGGAATAAATATTTGTAGTAAAAATAAATAAAAAAATAGAAATTTTTGGTTTGGAAATAAAATGATACTTACTATATAAGCTAACAATAAGATGCATAAAATAATGAATCCAGGTCATGCATGATGCCACATATTCATAATCCTTGCACTCAGGAGGCTGAGACAAAGATTCACAAATTCAAGGTCAGATATTTTTGAGGTGGGGTCTCAGTCTATAGACTAGAATTTCCTGGCCTCTGCCTCAGAAGATTTAGTTTATTAATTTTATATAATATATACAAGTATAACCTGGAGAAAGCTTTATAAAAAAGAACACTTTGGTGAAGGTAAAGAGATTGTTTTTATTAAAATTAATTTCCATGGCTATTTGTTTAGTTTGATCATTTTGATTTAGGATGGTGATATGAATCATTCTTATGGCTTATTCCTTTTCCATAATTTTCTTTCATCACACAGAACACCATCTCCAACAGAGGGTGTTTGATAGCCACACAGAAAAGCATAAACTTATACATTTACCCATATCATAAGCAAAAAAGAATTAAAAATAAATAATTTATTGTTTTATTTACTTCCTCATAATTGCTGTCATCTCACACAATCAACTTAAAGGAGAAAAGAATTATTTTAATTGGCATTTCACAGTGAGACTCTGAAAGACACACATGGAATACACTCACTTATAAGTGGATGTTAACCATAAAACACAAGATAACCATACCACATTCCACAGTCCTGAAGAAGCTAAATAATAATGAAGACCTTATGAAGAATGCTTAATTCTCATTCAGAAGGCTGAATAGAATAGACATGAGAAGCAGTTGAAGATAAGATAGGGAACCGGATGGGAGCCTACCATAGATGTCCTCTGAAAGACTCTATCCAGCAGGGGATTGATGTAGATGCTAAGAATCACAGCCAAATATTGGGCAGAGCACAGGGAATCATAGGAAAGAATGGGGGATTAGAAGGGTCTGGAGGGGATAGGGATTCCATAAGAAGACCAACAAAGTAAAAAAATCTGTGCACAGGAGATCTGCAGAGGCAGATGCACCAACCAAGGACCATGCATAGAAAAGACCTAGACTTTCTGCTCAATGTAGCCAATAGGCAGATTAGTCTCCATGTGGGTTGTCTAGTAAGGGTAGCAGAGGCTGTCTCTGACTTGGACTCTGATGCCTACTCTTTGATCATTTCCCCCTGGCAGGGCTGGCTATTCAGATCACAGAGGAAGAGGATGCAGGCAGCCCTAATTATATTTGATAGGCTGGGGTCCTGTGGTAGGAGAGGAGAGCACAATTATTCTGAAAACTAGAGGGGAGGAGGGAAGGGAGAAAGGGAGATGGAGGAGGCTTGTGAAAAACATGGGAGGGGGCTACAATCTGGGTGTAAAATGAATAAATTATTAAAATAAAATTAAATATAAAAAATAGAAATGAAAAAAGAGAGAGACATGCTCAACATTCTTAGTCAATCAGGGAAATGAAAATCAAAATGACTCTGTCATCCATCTTATACCTATCAGAATGGCTAAGATTAAAAACTCAAGTGACAGCACATACTTTAGAGGTTGTGGAGAAAGGAGAATACACTTCTCTGTTGCTGGTGGAAGGGCAAACTTTTACAACCTCTTTGGAGATCAATCTGGCACTTTCTCAGAAAATTGAGAAGAGCTCTACCTCAAGACCCAGCTATATTACAGTTGGGCTTATACACAAGGGATGCTCTACCACACAACAAGGATAGTTCCCCAACAATGTTCATGGAGGCTTTATTTGTAATACCCAGCATCTGGAAACAATCCAGATATTCCTCAACAGAAGAATGGATAAAGAAACTATGGCACATCCACACAATGGAATAATATTCAACTATTAAAAACAAGGGCATTATCGAGCTTTTAAAAGCTCGATAGTGTTCTGGCTCAGGGTTGCAGTTCAGTTCCTGAGCCTGTTCTCCAACCCTGATCCATCAGTAGTGGCTTGATTACAATAAACTTCTTTTCTGCACTGAAAAAAAAAAAAAAAAAAAAAAAAAAAAAAAAAAAAAAAACAACAAGGGCATGAAATTTGTAGGCAAATGGGTAGATCTAGAAAAGATCACCCTGAGTGGAGTAACCCAGACCCAGAAATCCACGCATGGTATATAATCATTCATAAGCAGATATTATCCATATAATAAAAGATAATAATACTACAACTTATAGGCCTAAAGAAGCTAAATAACAAGGAGGACCCTAGGGAGGATGCATAATTCCCATTCAGAAGTACAAATGGTATAGACAACAGAAGCAGTTCAAGAGAGGGGGCAGGACAGGAGCATACCATGGAGGTCTGCTTAAAGACTCTACCCAGCATGGAATTGAAGCAGATGCTGAGACTCATAGCCAAACTTTGTGTGGAAAGCAGGAAGTATTATGGAAGAGCCAGGGGATAGAAAGATCCAGAGGGTAGAAACTCCATAAGATGACAAATAGAGCCAACAAATCTCCCAGAGAGGCTTTCAGAGACTGATGTACCATCAAAAGTCCATGCATAGAGAGGATCTCGGCCTCTGCCCAGATGTAGTTGGGAGGCAACTCAGTCTCCATGTAATTTCCCTAATAAGGAGAACAGGGGCTGTCTTTGACATGGACTATGTTGCCTATTCTTTGATCACTTCCCTCTGGTGTGACAGCTTTGCCAAGCTACAGAGGAAGAGGATGCAAGCAGTCCTAATGAGACTTGATAGTCTGGGATCCATTGTTATGGGAAGAGGGATCTCTCTTTATGAGTACTAGGAAAGGGGAATAAGGGAGGACAAAAGGAGGTTGGAAACTAGGGCGGGCGGGGGGATGATCATCAGGATATAAGTAATAATAAAGAATAAATAACTAAAAGATAAGAATTAGAAGATGTCAATAAACATCTCCACTTCCACTGAGATCAACTTATCATTTGTTCCCTTGTTAAATAAAAAAGAAAACTTACATCAACCAAATTAGAGAGAAAACATGACAAGGAAATCCAAAGAATCATAAGCACATACTGAAAAACTCATACCCAACCAAATTGGAAACATCTAAAAGAAATAGATAATTTTATACATATATATAACTAAAATTAAGTTACACTCAGATAAACAACTTAAGTAAATAAATGCAGTGATTAAATTTAGTGAAATAAATGCAGCAATTAAAATCTTCCAACCAAAACACCCCAGGGGCAGTTGGATTCATAGCATAATTACAACAGACTTTGAAAGAATTAATGCCAGTACTACTCAAATTATTGCACACACACACACACAGAGAGAGAGAGAGAAAGAGAGAGAGATACTAGAGAGAGAGACAGAGAGAAGCAGAAGGTACATTGTCCAATTCTTTTTATGAGGCCACAATAATCTTGATACCTAAACTATGTGAAGAACCAAGTAATCTACAAATTCAGTGCAATTCCACTCACAATTCAGATACATTCTTCACAAAAACTGAAAGAACAATTTGCAGCTTCATATGCAAGACACACAAAACAACAAAAAAGTAACTAAATTTCTAGACATATTACTGCCCCTGATCTCAAATTGTATTACAAAGCTACAGTAATAAAAATATCATTTAACGGCCTAAAAACAGACATTTTGATTAATGGCATCAAACTGAAGATGCAGACATAAAATCACGCACTATTGAAAATCTGATTTCTTCTATAAAAAAAAATAAAAAAGCAGAAATATTCAGTGAAAAAAAGAGCCATTTCATCAAAGGATTATGTTCAAACTAAGTGGCTGCATATAGAAGAATGAAAATAGAATTGCACTTATCACCCTGCACAAAAGTGAACTTCAAGTAGATCAAAGACCACAAAATAAAACCAGATACCCTGAATCTGATGCAAGAGAAAGTTTGGAAGAGTCTCCAAATCCTTGGCACTGAAAGACTTTCTTAAAAGAACACGGCTAACTAGCATAGGCACTATGACAAATAATTAATAAATGAGCATTCATGGAACTGAAAAGTTTCTGTGCTCTAAGTGACACCATAATGCAGAATAAGGGACAGGCTACTAAGTGGGAAAATATTTTTTTCTTTTTTTTGACCAACTCTACATCCCATAGAGGGCTAATATCTAAAATACATAAAGAATTCAAACAACCTTTCTCAGAGCAGACCTAACTGCCTGAGGTATACAGCCGCTGGGGCAGAGCTCCAAGCCCTTTAGCGGCAGGCAAAGATCAGCAGTACGTGTCCCGGAGTCCCAGATCCGCGTGGGTGCACCATCCTCCCAGGGCCCGAGTCTGCTGGACGCCATACTAGCTCCGAAGAATCGCCAGAGTGACGGTACGGACCGCCCAATCCCACAGTGACAGAGAATACGCCATATATTCACCAAAACCAGGCAGAAACGCCATACAACCTAGATAAACCAGGTGCTGGGCCTCCCAAGCTTGGAGAGCACAGTGAAGAGAATCCAGGACTTTCCAGGACTTCCCAGGAAGCATCGGAACTAGCAACCCAGTCACCAGTTACAGTGGGACTTGGCGGCGGG
>REGO01000381.1:1325195-1346230 GCA_010120015.1 Rhombomys opimus | reverse complement strand
AAAAAAAAAGCACTTAATATTCAGAACATATGAATAAATATAAAACTTTAGGGAAAGGAACCACTTAAAACAAGCCAAAGAGATGAATCAGTATGTTGTAAAAGCACACGGTAAGAAGCCAAAGGAAGCATGAGCAACTTCCCACAGTCAGTACCCATGAGCTAAATAAAAAGCAAACTACAATGAAAATAGTTTAGTGTATCTCAGAACATGATATAAATATCACAGCATCTGCTACCATGGCAGAATATGGGCTTAAAGATGAATTACTCAGTGAAGTGTTTGTTATAAGGACTTGAGTTAGAGCCTAAGAATCCATGTAAAAAAAAATCAAGTGTAGTGAGATCAACTTAAAATCTCAATATTTTGAAAGAGAGGACAGGAAGTTCCCTGTGGCATCATTATTTACTTGCTATATTTGAGCCTGTTGAAAGATTCTACCTAAAATTAAAAAAATAAATAAATAAAGTTAACTATAGCCACCTACAAGGTACATATGTTCTGAAGAACAATACTTGAAGTTGTCCTCCACATATATATATACACATAAACATATACAGGAGGAAGATGCAATGAACACACACCGATACATGAACACTTTCATGACACACACAATAGCACCTTACTGAACTGCTGCAATGAATGTGGACAAGCAGGCTAGCACAAGTAAATTAGCAATGAATAGAACCTGCAAGACTCAACGTCAAATACTCAATGGGTGCATGTTTCTCTAGGTACTACATTTATATCCTGTGAGGGAAATAATTGTGTAGTTAAATAATATAACAAAAGCAGCTTCAAATCAGGAAGCAATAAGTTGAGGATGGTAAGTCACCGAGTGTCTGGAAAGTGTTGAAGTCTTCACTTAATCATTTACCATATAGAATTTTGAACAATGATGCTACATATGCGGAGGTGGTCCTGTAATATTGTCATGGAGCTGAAGAATTCCCTTCACTTAGTTCCATGCTAACATCAGATGTTTGTATAAACACGGCTGTGGATCAACCCCTATAGCTGCCAAGCACAGAGGAGGACAAAAAAACAGTTTAATAGAATACAATCTAGAGACATTCCACATGGTTTGAATCTTCATACAGAGATATACAATTCATAGCTTTAAAGGTGGGAGAGATGACTCAGTAGTTAAAAGCATCAGCTGTATTCCCATAGGAGAACATAAAACAAACAAACAAACAAACAAACAGGCCTCCACTAACAATCTTCAACAGCTAGGCACAGTGGCCCAGGCCTGGAACACCAGTGAAGAGTCAGGAGATGATCTTTTCCAGATCCCACCATTTACCTGCAAATTTCATGATTTCCTTGTTTTTTATTGCTGAATAATATTCCATTGTGTAGATATACCACAATTTGTGCATCCATTCCTCCACTGAGGGGCATCTGTGCTGTTTCCAGCTTCTGGCTATTACAAATAAGGCTGCTACAAACATGGTTGAGCAAATGTCCTTATTGTATACTTGAGAAAATTTTGGATATATGCCTAGGATAACCTAAGACCCCTGCACAGATGTAGCCCATGGCAGTTCAGTATCCAAGTGGGTTCCATTGTAATAGGAACATGGACTGTCTCTGACATGAACTGATTGGCCTACTCTTTAATTACCTCCTCCTGAGGGAGAAGCAGCATTACCAGACCACAGAAGAAGACAACACAGCCACTGCTGATGAGACCTAATTGACTAGGATCAGAAGAAAGGAATAGAAGACCTCCCCTATCAGCGGACTTGGGGAGGGGCATGCATGCAGAGGGTGGAGGAAGGGAGGGATTGGGACAGGAGGAGGGAGGAAACCACAGGGGGGATACAGAGTGAATGAAGTGTAATTAATAAAGAAAAAAAAATTTGTATTTTGAAAATAAAAAAAGAGTCAGGAGAAATATGTACCTAGCATAGGCGACACATTTCCTGTTTCAAAAACCACACCCCTCAAACAAACCAACAAAGAAATGAAACAAGGAAAATAAAAGAAAAAACATGTACAGCTTGCGAGCTACACCCCACTGACAACAGCACAACGAATATGCCACAAACAGGCCCTTTGTGAGATGCTCAAGCAGGCATACACATTCTTGCTACTCTACATGACATGTTCATTGCTGCCTCAGTGGCCCTTTTCTGTGGGACAAAATGTGGAGCGAAGAAAATAGAACGAGGATATTGACATCTAGTTGGTCTGTGCTGATGTTTCTATCCAGTTATATCTTACTTTTTAGCAAAAAAAAAAAGTTTTTAAAGTTTAAAAATATACAGTCTGCTTATTGTAGTATGGTTATCCTATACAATTAATGTGCCCAGGGGGGCATATGGAACACCAACCAAGGTCCATGAATGGACTAGACCTAGGCCTCTTACACATACATAGATGACGGGTAGTTCAGTCAACCTGTGGGTCTCCTAGAAAGGGGAGAGGAGATTGTCTCTGACAGAAACTCTCTTGTCTGCTTTTCAATCACTTCGCCCAGGGTGGGGCTCCCTTGTCAGTCCATAGGAGAAGATGCCCTAAGTCCTGAAAAGTTGGTAGTGGGGTGGCACTCCTTATCTGAGGAGTAGGGGAGGGGAGATGGTTAGAAGTGAGAGGGAGGATGGGAAGGGGAGGAGAAGAGAGACTGCCCAGGATTGGCATGTAAAGTGAATAAATGCATAAATTAATTAATTATAAAAAGAAAAATTAAAAATTGTATTTTATGGTAGTACAAAACAAAATGAAAGGTTTATAAAATAAGAGTCATTATGTTATACACTTCATGGCATGGAATTCATCCCAAATATATTCAGTCACCGTGGTGGAAGCAACTAAAAATGAGTCCTGGAACCCAGATCTCTGAATCTGGGAATTAAGTAATAGATATCTGAATCTCTGATTCGTCAACAAAGTATCATGGTGGAAATTAGAGTATTTTTGAAATGTATCTTAGTGAAAATATAAAATGTTAAAATTTGTATCTCTCAAAGGCATTCAAATGGGGGGGTTCATAGTCTTAATGTTTCAAATTAAAGAAAAGAGTATAAATCCAAAGACTTATCAATCATAAAAATGTATTGGAAAAAAATCCCAAAAGCAGATGATTCTCTCTCTCTCTCTAATTATATATTATATATATATATTATATATATATATATATATATATATATATATATATATATATACTAGTCATATGGCATATATATATATGCCAAAAACAATTGAGTAGAATGTAAAGAAAATATAAAATATCAAACTCTCAAATTTTCATTCTTCAAAAGAAACACTTCAATACACTAGTGATAAAAAAACAAATTTCATTAACGATATCAGACTAAGTACCAGAAAATTATTATTATTGTATGTCTGTCAACCAGTAAAATGATATCATTTGGAGAACTTTACATATAAACATATATATATATATATATATATATATATATATATGCAAAATTAAAAGTTCCAAGACACTGTTTAGATATTTAGCTTTTCAACTGTACTCAGGTTAAAAAGGTAAAGCTTATATCAAACCTTTCAAAAGGACAGAGGACATGTTTCTTGAATTATTACTGAAAACAATGCAATAATGATGATAGTGAAACTAAATGAATTTCTAGAAAAACTAAAAGCATAAACTGACATTCTCATTAACATGTCTTAACAAATATCGGTAATCCTAGCTCAAGAATATTTAAGAGAAAAAGAACTGTGTAGTTTGGTTTATTCAGGATGAAGCATTAGCTTTCATTTGAAAATAAAGCAGTGCAATTCATTACAGCAAGAAAATAATAGAAGTGGTAATTGTACATTCTTCTGATGAATTATACTTATTACTACAATTGACATAAAAGTAATTGCCCATTGTAATTGGCATCATTCCCCGGGCTGGGGTCATGAACTGTGTAAAAGCAGAAAGTGAAATAGGCACTAGTATTCATTTCTCTCTGCTTCTTCCCTGTGGACACAATGTAACCAGCATCCTAAGGCTTTTGCAGCTATAACTTTACTGTCATGATGGACTGTAGCTTCAAATATGAACTAAAAGCACAATCCCACACCCTTACATTGCTGGAGGCATAGTATTTTTTCACAACAGCAGGCAAGTAATTAAAATTAATGTCCTCAAAGTAAGAGTTGTACAGTAAACTTCATGACTTGCCTTACACTCCTCTGGAGAAATGAAATTACAAGGGTGGATAGTGTTACTGCTTTTATCAAGAGCCAAATGGAATTGTTGCACATGAAGACTCAAGTTCAGATTCCAAGAGACCGTGTAAAACTGGATGTCATAACATGTATCTGCCACCTAGTTCTCCTATGGTAAGATGAGCGACTGAGACAGAAGAGTTCCCTGGGGACCACAGACCATTATACCAGTGCATATAGTGGTAACAATAAGAAGCCTGTCTCGAAAAGAATGTAAGGCCAAGACTGATGCCTAACTTTGTTCTCTGAGCTCTACTCATACACTATATAGCACATGCCATCATGTATACACACACAGAGAAAAGCACAGGGTGTCCTGAGCACAGAGAGATAACAGCATCAAAGTCCACCAAAGTTCTAGACTGCTAAGTAGGAAGAGAATAAAAATTAGAAATGTAGAGATTGGAAAGGTAAATTTTGTAGTTTTGTTATTCTTAAATATAAAACTTTTAACATAAGAGGAAAATGGGTCATTTGAAGAACATGCTAAAGCCAACTTGGAAAGTATTGATTAAGAATGAACATTAAATCAGAGCTCCTGTGCCTCCTAACAGTAGTCATTGAGTACATTTTTCCAGTGATGCACTTGTATTTACAAACAAATGACAAATTTACCAAGATATATCAGTGCTGACGATGCTTTATTTCCCCAGACCCAAATTAATGTCTGAGTTGTGTCTTTATGAGCTGATATATGTAGACTTTCTGGATAGCTTGATACAAAAATCTTAAAGAACTGTGAAAAGTGTTATGAAAATTGCCAGCGTAATAGAGAGTATACACTTCCTGCATTTTCATTTTTCTTATTTGCATATCTTTAATTTAACTGTATCTTGGTTTGTATCAAATATGTAAATTTTGGATGTTGTCACATTACATGGGGGAACAAGCTCTGTTTTTGCCTAGGAAACAACTTGAGTAATTGAAAAAAATAAGAACATGGGTTAGAAATGTGTCTTAGAGCTGAAGGGATGGCTCTGCAGTTAAGAAGGCTCACTGCTGAAGAGTTCAGTTCCCAGCAGAGGCTAAGCAGCTCACAGCAACTGTAACTCTAGCCCCTGGCAATCTACCTCTGCCTCCCTTTTCTGGTCACTGAAAACTCTGTAGTCACCAACATGTGCACACACACACACACACACACACACACATATGTACACACACGCCCAAGCACACACACACACACACACAGAAATATATCAAAATTTGGAAAAGAACAGAAATAGTTGTTTTCTTTTTGCTTAAGAGTGTATTCAAATGTGTAAAATATTTTCATAAATATCAAAGATGATTATATTTTCTAAATAGATACTTTTACTAATGTTAAATTATTTGACTTTCTATCATGAAACTAACTACTGCCTCTTTATTCATTTATGGCATTAACTCATAAAATATGGAATAATTAGTGTGAGCACATAGTCAGTTTTTCTGTAATCAATACCCCATCAGTTATTATTATTCACTTTTATAGAATAGAATAAATGTACTCTAAACTCTCTCAGTTAATTATCACCAATCTGTATTTTATTTAAGTGACTTGTTTTATTCATTGGTATATACATTAATTGAGAAATCTCTCTCATTTACAGATATTTTGTCTCTCCTTGTGGATCTCCTTTCCCCTCCAGGTCTTTCTATCTCCTCCTTCTTTCATAAGATTCCCTGCACTCTGCCCAAAGTTTAGCTATGAGTCTCAGCTCTGCTTTGATAGCCTGAAGAGTAGAGTCTTTCAGAGGCCCTCTGTGGTAGGCTCCTGCCCTGTTCCCTGTTTTCTTCTTCTCCTGATGTCCATCCCATTTGCCTTTCTCAATGAGGATTGATCATCTTACTCATGGTCCTTCTTCTTGATTAGCTTCTTTAGGTGTACAGATTTTGTTTATTTATTTTTTTTACTATTTACATTCTAAATTACATATCAGATGTGCTGACTGTGCTGGTTTTGTGCAGTTTTTTTCTAATTTTGCTACTGGAAAATTTAAAAGATGCAGGTGTCTGCTATTGCTGCTGAACAAGGCAGGTTTTAATAATGTATTTCTGATTCTCTGGATCTTGCACCCTTGGAGGTTTATGTGATTTTAATATATCCTCAGCATTTATTTTCAAATAGTGAATCTGTCAAGCTGTATAGAAAAATGGCATATTTCATAAAACAGTAGAAAATTGAGATTTGCAAAGGTACTATAAAACAGAGACAGAAATCCCAACACTTCTTGAAACCCAGTGAGTCCCCGGTTGGGCCAGTCTGGATAGTCTGATGAAAATATTTCCTCCTAGATTAAAAGAAAAAAAAATACTGCAAAGCCAAGAGCAGTATTCTCATGGAAGTGCACAGGAGGACATAGTTAAATCTTCTGTTAGGTTGAAATACAAGATCCTATTAAATGTGTGTGGTACTCTATCACGAATACACAATTACTATAAAAATGTTTGCATTCACTGAGCATGCTTATTGAAAATCACCTGGGGAAGAGCTCACCTGACAGAGAGCCTGCCTTGCAAGCACAGACCCTTTGGGTTACCTCCCATACCACATTAAACTGGGTGTAGCATTGCACACCGCTAATACCAGTTCTTGGTAGGTGGAGGCAAAGAAAAAGAAGTTCAAGCTCATAGTCAGCTACTTAGGGCAATGGAGACCATTCTCAGGTGCGTAAGAACCTGTGTCCAAAAGAACGAAAGAAGAAAAGTGAAGTCAGAGTTTTGATATAGGGAAATGCTGAGGCTAATGACTTCCTCTAGAGTCATTTCCCTAATTGTAGCTAAGATACAAGGAGTAAGTTTTAAGAAGCCATCTGGAAGACAAGCTGCAAAGCTGTGGTTCACTATCTGACAGTTGATATAGTTTAATAGGACTTGTATCTCCAGATCACAGGCTGAGGATTAATTCTTTTTATTATTATTATTATTATTATTATTATTATTATCATCATCATCATCATCATCATCATTATTAATTACACTTTATTCATTTTGTATCCCCCCATAGGCCCCTCCCTCCTCCCCTCTCGATCCCATCATTCCTCCCCTTTCTGCATGCATGCCCCTCCCCAAGTCCACTGAAAGGGGAGGTCCTCCTCTCCTGCCTTCTGATCTTAGTCTATCAGATCACATCAGGAATGGCTGCATTGTCTTCTTCTGTGGCCTGGTAAGGCTGCTCCCCCCTCAGGGGAAGGTGGTCAAAGAGCAGGCCAATCAGATTATGTCAGAGGCAGTCCCTCTTCACATTACTATGTAACCCACTTGGACACTGAACTACCATGGGCTGCATCTGTGCAGGGCTTCTAGGCTATCTCCATGAATAGTCCTTGGTTGAAGTATGAGTCTCTGGGAAGTTCCCTGTGTTCAAATTTTCTTGTTCTGTTGCTCTCCTTGTGGAGTTCCTGTCCTCTCCGACTCTTGCTATTTCCCACTTCTTACATAAAATTCCATTCACTCTGCCTGACAGTTGGCCATCAGGCTCAGCATCTGCTTTGATAGTCTGCAGGGCAGAGGCTAATTCTTCACTAAAGCTGTGTGAGCACATGCACTTTTGGAAGAACTCCTTGTGACATCATAGCAGATTCCTGGCGATATTAATAGCATCTTTCCTGAGTGTGTTTTCAGGATTGGATTTTCCCCCCAGAAGCACATGTTGTAATGGCAGGAACCAGGCTTCTCTCATCACTACTGAAATCTCGACATCTCATACAGGTGTCTGCTTGTTTTATATTATGCTTTCTCCAGCAGTTGAGCATATTACTTAGGACTCTGTTCATGGGCATCTCAACTTTTCTGAACCGTAAGTCCAAAGCACTCTCCCTTCTTATAAATCACCCCATCTCCAATAGCTATAAATAACATGCAATAAGAATGAACACCAACTTTTGTTAAGTGGTTATATATTCTACATGATATGTTATTAATTCCATACCCATTAGAGTTATGAAGTCTTGAAGCTGACAGAAAAATTAAAAGTGATCCTTTCACCTGCTTTCCTTATAGAAGCGAAAAGGAAAGTACAGGACATGTTCAGTCTGAAAGTGTTTGCTACTCAAACAGTGGACTTGACTTTAATCCACATCACTGACTTAAAAAGATGATGTCCTTCTCTGTGGTGACACATGCTTATAATCCCAGCACTGTGGAAGCACGGACAGGAGAATCTTTAGGCCAATGAGAATCACTGAACTCCAGGACCCAATGAGGCACTGTGTCTCAAAAAATATGGTGGATGGTTTGGAGGAACAGCACCTCTGGCTTTCACATGCATGCATCTGTAGCAGCAAACATTATCACAGCTGCACGGGACCTAAAAGAAGGGCATCAGGATGGCATGAGAAAGGAAGGAATGAGGGGGCAGGGCAGGACAGGACAAGGAGAGGAAGGGAAGGGAAGGGAAAGGGAAAAAAAGGAGAAATATATTTTATGACCACTGACTTAAAGATGGAATATTAAGACTCAAAAGTATTTAACTCTATTGAAATTCTGAACAACCTTCAATGAAGGAGGCTTAAATGAAAGCATTTCGGCAGCATGATCTACCCATATGAGTTTTGATTACAAAACCTGTGGAGGGTAGGAAGAAATCCTCAGTCAGTAGAGAACTAGTTTTGTGATAGGACCTGACTTGATGCTGCAGCACTTCATAAACAGTCGGTGTAGAGGTGTGTGCCTGTAACTCCAGCACTGGGACAAGGAGGCAGGAGGATCTGAGGTAGCCTGGAGGCCAGCCAGTGTAGATGAATCTACCTCCAGCTTCATTGATACATTATGCCTCAGAAGAAGAAGGGGGGAGGAGGAGGAGAAGGAGAAAGAAAGGAAGAAAGAAAGAAAGAGAAAGAGAGAGAGAGAGAGAGAGAGAGAAAGAAAGAAAGAAAGAAAGAAAGAAAGAAAGAAAGAAAGAAAGAAAGAAAGAAAGAAAGAAAGAAAGGAAGAAAGAAAGAAAGAAAGACTGACTGACTTTGGGGGACACACTTAAACCATATCCAGACCACAGCAACAAATTTAATTATTTCTAGTATTTGATTCATAGTGATAGAGGTATGTCCCTTTTCTTCCACTTAAATCAGAAGCCACTTTGGGGCTATTAGCTGGTCAATATTGTTGTAAAATACTGAAATATTAGAAAAATAGTACTGACAGATTTGCTCACCACAGGGTTGTCAGACGCTTAAAACTACAACACTCCTGAATGTTTCTGAAGCATGATAAGGTATTTCCCATTTCTTTTCACTTTTAAATTTAAAACATTTTTCAAAAAAAAAAATTGTGTATCTGTGTCCATGAGGTGGGGGGAGCAAAGGGCTGTGCATACATGTGTGGTGGTTGTACAGTATCTCAGCTCTCTCCTTCCACCTTTATGTGGCTTATGCCCCAAGCACATTTGCTCACTGAGCTACATAATTGGGACCAACTAATCACTCTTAAAAATAAAACATTTATAAAGTTTATTAATTTTTAGTTTTTCAAAGAAGTTTGATATATAATTAAAAATATTCTGCATTTTATTCTAAAGGCTAATTCATCCACTCAATGACTGGGCAATGATTTCTTTAAGCCATACAGACTAATTTCTTATAAAGACTTAAAAAGAACAGAAGCAAGTACTTGGGGGACATAATAAAGTTATTACAGAAAAAAATGGCTATAAGGTGGCATAAATTGCCAGGCGTGGTGGCACATGCCTGTAATCCCAGGCAGATCTCTGTGAGTTTCAGGCCAGCCTGGTCTACAAAGTAAGTCCATAACAGCCAATGCTACACAGAGCAACCCTGTCTGGAAAACAACAACAACAAAAGGAAGGCATAAATTAAGATATTTAATAATGTCTCTATTATTAAAACGTTATTACTGGGGCTAGTGAGACAACTAAGTGGCTTAAGTAATTTACCACAAAGCCTGATAATTTGAGTTCTATCCCTGGGACACACAGTGGAAGAAGAGAACTGACCCTCTAAAGTTATCATCTACGGCATGTTATCAGCTCGCAACAAATATATACAATACCAAATTAAAAAATTATTATAGCAGTTGAGGAATATTCCAGAATAAGGTTATTTACTTTTGTCACAAACTGTTGAATTTATTTATAAATCATAAATTATCACTCTTTTAAAAATTATTTTTTCTTCTTTCATGTATTTCATCCTGACTTCAGTTTCCTCTCCCTCCCCTTTCCTCAGTCTCTCCCTTCCACCTCCCTTCTCCCCAAGATCCACATCCCTGCCACACCTCCCCTTAGAAGAGAGCAGATGGGCCTGGAGAGATGGCTCAGAGGTTAAGAGCACTGGCTGCTCTTCCAGAGGTCTTGAGTTCAAATCCCAGCAACCACGTGGTGGCTCACAACCATCTATAATGAAATCTGGTGCCCTTTTCTGCTGTGCAAGTGTACGTGCAGACAGAACATTGTATATGTAATAAATAAATCATAAAAAAAATAAGAAAGAAAAAGAAAAAAGAAAAGAGCAGACCTCTCAGGGATATCAACCAAACAAAGAATAACAAGCTACAGTAAGACCAGGCTACATACATCAATCATATCAAGGCTGGATGAGGCATCCCAGTAGGAGAAGGGTCCCACAAACAGGCAAGAATAAGACCCTGCTCCCAGTGAGTTAGGAATCCCACAATACTAAGCTACTCAGCCATGACATATGTGCAGAAGACCTAGGTCAGACCCCTATAGGCTCTCTGATCTCTACAAGTCCCCACGAGTCCCAGTCAGTTGATTCTGTGGGCCTGTGGGCTGTGTTCTTGAGGTGTCCCTGGTCTCTCTCGTTCTTCTGATCCTTCCTCTCCCTCCTCAGCAGGACTCCTGGAGCTCCACCTAATGTGTGTGGCTGTGGGACTCTGCATCCACTCCCAGCAGTTGCTGAGGTCTCTCTGATCTCTCTGATGACAATTACACGAGGCCCCCATTCCAGCACACTCTGCAGGCAGGACAATCTGTAGTTTGAAGGTTTTGTAGCTGTATTGGTGTCCCAGTCCTTTCACTTGAAGTCTTGTCTGGTTACAGAAGATGGCTGGTTCAGGCTCTGTGGACTCCATGACTAGTTTTTGCTAGAGTTGCTCTCATAGGTTCCATGGAATTTCCATTGCACTAGCTTTCTACCTTGCCCCTGAAATGTCCCCAAAATCCAGTTATTTCTCCAGTATTTTCTCCACCCTCTTTCCAATCCTACTTGTCCCCAGTCCACCAAAAAAAATCTATTCTATTTCTCCTTCTCAGGGAAATCCTGGCATACTCCTTTAAGCCCTCATAACTTAGCCTCTCTGGATCTATGGATTTTAGCATGACTGTTTTATTTTACAGCTAATATCTACTTATGAGTATATATCATGTTTGTCTTTTTGGGTCTGGGTTACCTCACTCAGGCTAACTTTTCTAGTTTTATCCATTTGGCTGCCAATTTCATAATGTCTTTTTTTTTGGGGGGGGGTTGTTGTTTTTTGTTTGTTTTGTTTTTTTGAGACGGCTTCTCTGTGTAGCCTTGGCTCTTGGACTTGCTTTGTAGACCAACAGATTTTGCCTCCCCAACTGCCAAGGTGCCTGGCCAATGTCATTATTTTTAAAAGCTGAGTAGTACTCCATTGTATAAATGTACCACATTTTTTTTTAATTTATTTTTCTGTTGAGGGAAATTCAGGTTGTTTCCAGTTTCTGGCTGTCACAAATGATGCTGCTATGAACATGGTATAGCAAGTGTCCTTGTGGTGGAACAGTGTCTGCTGGGTATACACCCAGGAATGGTATAGGTGGGTCTCGAGGCAGACTGATTCCCAATTTCCTGAGAAACCACCACATTGATTTCCAAAGTTGCTGTACAAGTTTGCACTCCCGCCAGCAGTGGAGGAGTGCCCCATACCCTCACCAGCCCACATGACCCGTCATTTGTGTTTCTGGCAAGAATAAGTAGTTGTGATTTGCATTTCCCTGATGGCTAAGGAAGTTGAACACTTCTTGAAGTATTTCTTGGCCATTTGAGATTTCTCTGTTGAGAATTCTCTATTTAAATCTGTACCATTTTTTTAGTTGAATTATTTGTATTGTTAGTATCTACTTTTTTGAGTTCTTTATATATTTGTGTATTAGTCCTCTGTCAGAGTTGGTGAAGATCTTTTCCCATTATGTAGGCTGCTATTTGGCCTACTGTGTCCTTTGCCTTACAGAAGCTTTTCAGTTTCATGAAGTCCCATTTATTAATTGTTGATCTTTTTTTTTTAAGTTACATCATATGCTTTTTAATATTTATTTATTTATTATGCATACAGTGTTCTGCCTGCAGTGCTTTTCATTCCTGGACATGACAGTTAAACAGTGTTTGTGTTTATAACTTCTCTCTTCTGGAAAACTAAATGAGCAGTGAGGTCTTTGTGTCAGAGGCACATTCATTATGTGTCACTAAACTCTTAGGAGACCAAGGCAGGGGCTGAGTTGTCATATAGAAAAACTTTGGAAATGTTGGCCTTGCCAACTTTTCCAAATGTCCAAACCTGCCTTCTTGAGACAGGTGTCAATGTATGGAGCATACTTAAGAGTGTAAAACGCTATAGGTTTGAGCCTGAGTGCTGTTAAAACAAAGGAAGAGCTCAAGGGGCTAAAAAAGAAATAAAGGGAAAGAAAGATTAAGTATTTCTAGGACCATGATTTAAAAACTCTATCATGTTATTGGAGATTGTAAAATATTCCTTTTTTAAAATTCAAATCCCAACTTGCTGCTCTTTAGAAATTCTCCCAGTAATTGTCCAGTGAATCTCGAACTCACCCAGACAGATTTTGGGGGCTATATCACCAGTCTGCTCAGTTGATTTTATTCTAAGAGCTCTACAAATCGAAAAATTGTTCCATTTACCTCTCTGCTTTTATTTCAATGAAGATAGCCAAATTTTGATCTGTCTTAAACAACTCAGAAAAAGAAGACCTTATCTCTTTATGCTTCTAATCTCATGGTTGATTTAAGTCATATTGAGCCATAATATGTGAGTGAGCATATTTTATGATAAACTATTTTCCTACTTTTTATAAATTGTTTTATTTTCTCATTCCATTCTGATGTGTAATATTTTCCAGTGCTTTCTTTTACCTCCTATATTAAGCATGGACATTTTTCCTTTCTAGTACTCTCCAGAAAAATAAAACAAAACATCTCTTCAATGTAGATATACTAGCTGGGTGTGGTGGAACACACCTGTAATTCCAGCAATCAGGGAGGCAGAGCCAGGTGGATATCTATGAGTTTGAGTCCAGCCTGGTCTACAAAGTGATTCCAGGACAGACAAAGCTACACAGAAAGTCTCTGTCTGATAAAACAAAACAAACTAACAAAAACAGAATATAACAGAGATGTGCTGCTTGTGCATTTGACTGAGTGGATTGTCCTAATTTGGTTATAAAGAACTGGTTTAGATTTCTTCTCCCTCTTAGATACATTTGACTTGAGATAATTTCCATTTATTCTAGCTTAATTCTACCTACATCTTTAACGTAGTTCATCCTAGTTGGAAAACCTGTGTATCTCTGAATCATCCTGAGAGTGTAAAATTCCATTGACAGTGCTTGATAAAGACAAACTATAATTTATTGTACAATAATTTTAATTGTTCAGTAATACAGAGATGAATGACATATCTTATTGTGTATCAATTTATGCATAAAGGGAGAAGTGATATATTATTTTAATCACAATTCAATTATTTCAATTACTTCTGAGTTTCACTTCACTTTAGTCATATTTGGTAAGTGGATTTTTAAATAAATTATCCAAATTATGATAATTTATGTTTTCATTAGAGTAGAATTTTTTTAATTTTTTATTTAACTTTTATTAAATACACTTTATTCCTTTTGTAT
Source organism: Rhombomys opimus (assembly GCA_010120015.1). Classification (NCBI taxonomy): domain Eukaryota; kingdom Metazoa; phylum Chordata; class Mammalia; order Rodentia; family Muridae; genus Rhombomys; species Rhombomys opimus. The sequence continues at coordinate 1,332,210 of REGO01000381.1, read as the reverse complement.
CCCCCATAAGCCCCTCCCTCCTCCCCTCCCGGTCCCACCCTCCCCCCCTTTCTGCATGCATGCCTCTTCCCAAGTCCACTGATAGGGGAGGTCCTCCTCTCCTTCTTTCTGATCTTTTTTGTTGTTGTTGTTGTTGTTCTTCTTCTCAATGCAGTTTATTCAGGAACCTTGAACAATCTTCTGATTGCTGGGGAAAGCCAGCCCACAGCTTAAAATAGCCTCTGGGTAGCCAACCCCAGCATGCCTTGTGGGCAATGCAGATAGGTCCACATACACGGAAGCAAGCCAGACCCTCAGCCTTAGCCAAATATGGAGTTGTTTGTGACAGAGAGCACTCACCATCAGGAAGGTGGAAGGCGGAAACCAGCTCCCTCTTTAAGACTTGGCATTACGCAGCTCTCTACAGTTCCCCCTTTTTGTTTTAGACGCATCAGGCAAGAGTAGAGGTCTGATCTATGATATTAGAAATAAATTGGGACTGTATTGTCATGTGTTTACTCAAGTTTTTTTATTGGACAATGTTGTAAGTAAAGTTAATATTTTCTATTGATATTCTTCTGGTAAAGCTGCTGTTAATCCTAAACAGCTGTATAATCAAATCACCACATAAAGACTATGATTTAGTTAATTAACCTAGAACACAATGTGGGACAATCATTACTCCATCCTAAACCTTCAGGCCCTCATAGTTTCCTAACATTTAGATTTCCCACATCATACTTGCTTTTAGTGATATAGTAGGTCCAGTCCATCTCTCCACATTGTCGTTCCAAGATCTCTCTCCTGCCTCTGTTCTCCCAGCAATTCCTTGGCCTTTCTCCTCCCACTCATTTCCTGTCCTCTGGCTCCTCCCATTGCTCAACATTGTGGCTAGTTGCTTTATTTTGGCCTATTTACACAAAATTGACACAGGATGCTTAAAATAAGTATCACAGTGCAATATCTGGATTGAAACCAGAGAGTGTGTGTGGTTTGGTTGTCGGGGGAAATCATCATTTGAATGAACAAGTGTACGGTGTGTATACATTTCAAAAGAACATTTAACCAACAGGACAATTTCATTATTGATTTAATTTACAATTTCTCTAAATCTGTAAATGTTTTCTTTTAATTTTATGTGTGTGTATGTGTGTCTGTGTGAGTGTATGCCAAGTGTGTGCCAGTAGGTATATAAGTTACAAAAGTGCATTAGATCACTTGTATGTGTTTTTATTGGTAGTTGTGTGGTATCCATATGAGTATTAGATAGTCTTCAGAACACTGGAAGATTATTATGTGCTTTTAATTGCTGATTGCTTTAAAAACAATCATTTTATATCCTATTTAATATTACATTATAATATTTTTATTTAAGAGTTATTTTACTGTGTGTGCATATGTTTGTGTGTGCATGCACTTTGAATTGTGAGTGGAGGTCAGAGGACAACGTTCACAAATTCTAACAGGAACTCAATGACTGGCTCTTTGACCTCCCCACCTCCCAAGGGAGGAGCAGTACTGTTAGGCCACAGAGGAGGACTTTGCAGCCAGTCCTGAAAATACCTGACAAAAGGGAGTCATATGAAAGGGGAGGAGGTCCTCCCCTATCAGTGGACTTGGAAAGGGCCAGGGAGGAGATGAGGAAGGGAGGGTGGGGTTGGGGAGGGAATGAGGGATACAGCTGGGATACAGAATTAACAAAAGGTAACTAATGAGAAAAATAAAATTAAAAAAACAAAACAAAACAAATCAGTTCTCTTCTTCCACTACATGAACCACGGGGACTGAACTCAAGTCGTCAGTCTTGTCAACAAGCAACTTTATCTGCTCGGCCAACTCATCTCTTCCCGACTTATGTTTAGAATCTCACATTTCCTTTCATTAATATCCTTCATGATTTCTCTTGGTGTATTTTTAGTGTAATTTATTTGGTTTTAATTTGCTGCTATTACTGCTAATGATAATAATAATTTACTATTAAAATAAATAAATTAAATTTACTTATAATAATAATTACTATTTTGTGTATGTTTGTGTGTATGTTTAAGTGTGTGTGTGTATGTGTGTGTGTGTGGTGTGGGCTCACCAAATTCTTTGTGGGATATATTCAGAGGTCATAGGATAGTTTAGTGAAGTCCTTTCTCTCACCCACCTATATAAGGGACATGGGAGTGAACACAGGTTATCAAAACTGCATAGCAATAACTTTTCTCTGCTGAGCATCATACAGGCCTAATCTGCTTTTTATTTTCTTCAGGGAAATTCTTAATCCATAATTTGCAAAATTTTGTTGCATATAGCATAAACACTTAAGGATAGAAATTTCTACAGATAAGAGTTTCTTTTAACTGAATTATTTTGCTTTACATTTCCTCTATTGTATTTAGTAAAAATATTTGGTAATACAAAACTTAATGACTCTAATAATTTTAAATCTATAAGATAATGGTTTTCCATTTACAGGAAAATAATCAGGTAATATAAGGAGTCATCACACTCTCTGTGTCCGATCCTCTCCATATTAAAATCTCATTATTAATGAACATTTGTGGAAAGCAAAGTACTATTAATGGAGCTCTGGTAAGTAAAGTTCATATATTTAACCACATGTCTAGCTTTGTGCAGAATTCCATCTAGTATGTTATTTGGCATGCAGTCTTCATGGCCTTTTAGATCTCATTTCTCTGAGAAAGTCTCTTACATTTTCATTGTTTTGAAAGACCTTGACAGCTTTTGGTTGTTCTGATCGGGAGTGCCTAGAATCAAGGCCTTCTCTCAGAAAGGCTGTGATCTGTTTTTCAAAATTACAGTCAAGTTAGGGAATCCTGATGAAGACCAGGGAAGTGAAGCACAATTTTCAAAATACTTTGTTAGAGGAGCACACTATGATCTTGATTTACAACTGTTGACATTGTCCTTCAGTACCTGGCTAAAGAAGATTTTGCTGTATGTACATGCATGAGACAGACAGAGGTCAACCTTGGCTATTCCTATTCAGACTCTATTTTCCTTGCTTCTGTTCAACAGGGTCTTTCCCTGGTCTGGAATTTGTCAAATGTTCCAGTCTGACTAGACAGTAACTCCAGGGATCCTCCTATCTGACCTGTCCTCCTACTGCAAATTCTGGTCCTTATAGTCATAAGGGAAGTTGACGTGGAAATGTCTGGTTTTCTTATAGACTCAGATGTGTCCTGTGATGTTTTGCTATATGCTATCTTGTGAGAGGACACATGATATCTTGCTGCAAGCTGTTTGGGGAGAGGCTGTGTGGTATTTTGCTGTAAGCTATTTCCTGTGAAGGGCAGCTGAAAACATCCAGGGGTGGACTCTGAGGATGCATATATATATATATATATAGAAGCCAATGGACAGTGAGAGAACGCTTTTTGGATTGACATCTTTGCTTTTTTTAACTTTTACTTTGTAAAAAGAAACATTTCAGAGAACTTTTTGGTCAATTCAACTGAGTCTTGTGGCTTTTGCTGACTCAGTTCTGATTCAGCAGAGTCTTACAATTTCTGCTTATTAATGGTGATTCCTGTTATTGTTTGCTATGGGCATTTGGACTGGACCACTGGCATCTGGACAACAAAGAGTAGACTCACCTCACCAACTACTTATGAAGAGGTCTACAAACCCCTTATCCTAATAACTTTCTTTCTCCTTTACCTCTGGTCATTGGTTTGGAAGAGAGAAGTGGTTAAGAGCCCTAAATAAAGCAGTTTGTTGAAAAATCTAAGCCTACAGGTAGTAGTTTAATGAGTGTGTCATCTTTCTAGCTCCATGTGTTTAAATTATTGTTTGTTCTTGTTTTCATACTGGGGTAAAGAGATATACACTTAGTTAATTCATTTTTTTGAAATTGTGTACCTGTTCTTTTCACGCATTTTACAGGATAATTAAGAAAAATGTTCTGTACATCTTGAAATTATATGAATTCCCTAATGTGAAGTCAAAAGGTCTCACATGGACATGGGACAAATGTCAGTCATGCCTCAGTGTTTATTCCTGTCTTTTGTTAAAAGATGGCTTTTTAGAAATTATTTCTCTGCTATAAGAATTCTTGAAAGTGACATTTATTTAAAATGCAAAGGAGAGGCTGGAGAGAAGTCTCAACAAATTTTCCTGCTCTTCCACAGGACCCCATGTTGGTACTTAATATTCCTGTTGGGAAGCTTACACCCACTGTAACTACAGTTCCAAGAGGCCTTTTTTGGACTCCATATGTACATAAACAAACAAATACATACTAAAAATAAATCTTAGTAAACTGCAAATATGGAATGAATATCCATATGTTCTTATGAATATAAATAAATGACTGAGTAAATGCAGAGTGGAACAGCCTCTTCCTGGAGAGTAACAAGTTACTTGAGTCTATACCCTTCTTTAGGGAGAGTGTCAAATGCTAGATAAACATATATTCAACAAATTTTAATATCAAGTTATCAAGGTATCATCAAATGAGATATTACTGTCACATTATGTATATGTGCCTCTGATAGAATTCCTGAGCCTCATTATTCACCACTGTGAATAATATCTTCCCAAATATTATGAAAGACTATTAGTCAATCATGAAGAAAATCCTGCTCTGATTTCAATGGTGTAAAATTCTACAAAATATCAGTCTATTATATGCCAGCTTTTCAGTTAATGAAACAAGAAAAGTCTAAGAAGTTGTCAAGGTCAAGAACACCCTAAGGAGACAAGATGAGGAAATCAGAAGAGAAGTCCCAGTTACATACCTGAGTCAGAATCATGACCTCAGGGAAAAATGTCAGGAAATCTGAAGATTGTGTGACTCTTACTAATGTTAAATAATGAGGTACTACTAGTTCACCTATTCTAGAAAATATAGCATTTAAAAATCTAAGAGGTTGATACTCAAGCAAGTAGAGAGGAAATATCTGGAATTCATTGCAAGGTTCAAAAAAATACTCTAAATCGAAAGCTTATATATTAGGCTGTGAAATGGCTCAGTCAGAAAAAAAGTGTTTGCCTTGCAAGTGTGAACCCTTTCAAGTGTAGACCCCTGAGTCTACATAGACACCTCTGTGTGGTGGAATATGCTTGTCATTCTGGACCTAGGGATCTAGAGACAGGTTGATACCTAGAATTCACTAACCTGGCAGCCTAACCAAATCTGTGAGATCTGCTCCTGTGAGAAACCCTTTTTAAAAGGGCAGATGGAAGAAATTGAATAAATAATACCAGAGTTATTCTCTGGTTTACACATAGGAATTCACACACACACACACACACACACACACACACACACACACACATAGGTAATTACTTGCATCCTGGGGGTATGTTTACACCTAGTGCCCTATACTTGCTTCCAGTCAGGTTGTGGGAGCCGCTATGATAAATAAATATGTGATGGAGAGGTGGAAAAGATAGAAAAACAGAGCAGTGAGAGCACTACGGAGAGAGAGGGAGACATGATGGTGGTGACAGGTGAGAGAGAGAGAGCTGAGGTTGAGATGCTGTCATCACCTAGTAGGGTGGGCAGAACGGTGTCCAACAGTGTGAAGCTTATGCAGTAGCAGATTCAGCCTCCAATCTTGCTGCCTAGCTGTGGAGTCCCCATAACTCTGGGAAAGAATGGAGACTGGAGATGTGGAAAGGTTCACTTTCTGCACTGGACTTCCTTGAAGTATCATTATGGTCCACCATGTACCAGAGGCCATATTGGTGTCTGTGCTCCAGGCTGCAGGTCCAGGCCACAATGAAACCTAAGTTCCATGTGGACCTATGCCATCTGTGGTAATGCCTAATGCATTGCTAATGTCCTCAGGCTTTGCTGCCCATTGAGGTCCAAGGTCTGTGCAACTGCTGAGTGCCATGAGTAGGTCAGTGGTCCCAATATGGCCAAGTGCTGTGTTGATGTCTGTGGCACATGGAACCACCAAAGCCTATGTGGATGTCCATGATCTTCCTGCCTGAAGCCATGTTGATATCGGTGGGTACTGAAGAGCTGGCCTCACCCCATACCTGCCCACAGCACTCTAGTTCAGATAGGGTGGTGGTATGGGCACAGGAGAGATGGCACTACATGGGTATCCTTAGTTGATGACTTCTGACATTCATGCAGGCGTAGAGAAAGATTCACTCTCACTTTCTTTTTCCACTTAGTAATTTCTACCTATGGATAAAGTGACTTATTTCATCACATGTCACTGACCTTTACGTTAAATAAGGCCACTTAACTTTTATTTTGTAAATTGTAAGATATATGATAATACACCTACAACCACCATCATGAACAGAAGAAATAAGAACATTCAAAGAATTAAAGACCTCTGTAAAATCTCTGTGGGGCTGGGAGACAGATCAGTCAGCAAGGCAGTGGCCTTGCAAGTGGGAAGACACTGAGTATGAGCACCCTGAAACCATAAAACAGGACGCAGGCATGCATGTATGTGTGAAAGCTAGAGGAAAACCTAGGCTGTTTACTTTTTATAGAGACAGAGTATCTCATTGTTCTATATTTCAGTGGACTAAACTGCCTGCCAGTGGTTATGCCTTTCCAGTGCTGTGGTTGTAAGCTTATGCTTACTTTTTTTTTTTCTTCTCAATGCAGTTTATTCAGGAACCTTGAACAATCTTCTGACCCTGGGGAAAGCCAGCCCACAGCTTAAATAGCCTCTGGGTAGCCAACCCCAGCATGCCACATGGGCAAAGCAGATAGGTCCACATACACGGAAGCAAGCCAGATCCTCAGCCTTAGCCAAATATGGAGTTGTTTGTGACAGAGAGCACTCACCATTGGGAAGGTGGAAGGCAGAAAACAGCTCCATCTTTAAGGCACAGTATTACGCAGCTCTCTACAGTTCCCCCTTTTTGTTTTAGATGCAACAGGCAAGAGTAGAGGTCTGATCTCTGATATTAGAAATAAATTGGGACTTTGTACCGATGTTCATTTAGGTGTCATCCACCCAAAGAGCATCAGACCCGTCCTATACCTTTTTCTCAGAGGCGGGACCTGGGGCATCAACCCGCATGCAATCAGACATGCTCTTCTCTGGGT
>REGO01000381.1:1303424-1320944 GCA_010120015.1 Rhombomys opimus | reverse complement strand
CCCTAACCAAGGAAGTCAAAGACTTGTATGAAAAAAAAAATTCAAGTCTCCGAAGAAAGAATTAGAAAAAGATATGAGAAGATGGAAAGATCTCCCATGCTCATGGCTTGGCAAGATTAACATAGTAAAAATGGCCATCTTACCAAAAGCAATCTACAGATTCAATGCAATTCCCATCAAATTGCCAACACAATTCGTTACAGACCTGGAAAGACAAATTCTCAACTTCTTATGCTTACTTTTTTCATGTGCGAGTGTGTGTCTGTTTTGTTTGTTCCTAACTGACACCCTTATCCTGTCAAGGCAAGAACTTTACCAACAGGATAATCTGCCAGCTGTAGATACTACTGGCCTAATGGGACATGGAAGAATTGGGTCTTATGAGAGCTTGCTACCTCTATAAAGACCTATGGGTTGTGATTGGCTGGCATGAAATTAGAATGCAACATCTATTTTGCAGCCAAGTTTGTCATTTCTTTTCTCTGTTTTCCTAAATTATGTCAGGTAAAAGTAACATTAAATGTACAAAGAAAGCCAACTTACAAATTGAGAAATTATATTTCTCATAAGTGACAGTAACTTCCATTTGATTAACATAGCAGATCCCTAAGCAATTTCACACACACTGTCATTATCATCAAAACTCTGAGACCTCCTGAAATACAGCAAAAATTACAGTCTCTGTATAAGCAAAGTCAGAAAGCAGTAAGTCACAGAGCGGGTTTTAATACATGTGCATCCTTAAGTTTCCTTTCATCCAACTCAATCCTACCACTTCTTTCTTTCTATCAGCTTTTTTCTCATTTTCTCTCTCTCCCTCCACCGATCTGTGTGTGTGTGTGTGTGCGTGCTTGTGTGTGTGTGTGTCTGTGTGTGTGTGTGTGTGTGCAGGTGCTGGAACTGGGCACTGGATGCCCTGGTGCTAAAGTTACAAGTAGTTGCAAGATGTCCTGTGGATGTGTTGGGGTCTGAACTTTGGTCTCCTGCAAGATCAATAAGCATTCTTAACCAGCAAGACATTGCCAGTCTATCATTCTTATTTTAATGCCTGATTTCCTGCACAAGGAAGAGTGATGCTCTCTATTTCATCTTCTCTACTCTCTGTTGTCATGGATTATGTTCTTTCATTGCCCTTTCACACGCACGCACACACACACACACACACACACACACACACACACATTCCTTCTCATTGCTCTTTGTCAGCTCCACCTTTTTCCTTCCATCTACAGATAAATTATAGTTTTTTTTTTTCAGTTAAATTGAGGAATTCCTCAGAATTACAAATTGTGCAATTTTTTCTATTTTTAAGCATAATCGTTTTAAGATTATGTCACTTTATATTTATTCTGATAGCTTCAAAAATTATCTTCTTTTCAGACATCACTGTGCTCTGAACCTGAATGCAGTGATTCTCATGTTTCGTGGAGTCATCATCTGTGATTTTTTTTAACTTGCTTAAGATTCATTTCCAAGAGTAGTTTCACCACTCATAAGGTGAGCATGGGTCTTTCTTTTATGCAATAGTTTTCACACATGTGTGTTTGTGTTGCTGTAGCTTTGCTGTTTAAAATGCCTCTCGGGCACGGCACTAAATCAATGAAAGACGATGGTGAGATCTTTAAGGGTTTTAAGCAGAAATGCACAACAACCAAACTTGTGCCAACCTTTTAACAAAATTGTGGCTGGTGGCTAGAGAGAGCCTAGCTTGGTGTTTTCCCATGAGCCATTGCTCACCATTAGCTGTTTCAGTGACTGTGGCTGTTTGTTTGAACTTGATATGGCTTAAAGACCTTCTTCTGTATACACTTCATATGAATGTCCTGCAATCACCTCTGCCTTCAAAATGCTAAACATTTGTGCACAGTTGTGTGTAGGTGCTTTTCTGCATGTCTATGTGGATACCATAGAGCAACTTTGTATATCATTCCTTGTATGCATTCTACCTTGTTTTCCGCATCTCTGGTCTCTCACTGGGCTAGAGCTTGCTAAGAGGTCAGGCTCTCTCCAGCAGGTTAAGAAGGAAACCAGCTGTTGCCCGTACCCAATAATGGATTGACAGGTGTGTGCTCTTTGAGTTGCATTTTGTAGTCTCCAACTCAGGTCCTCCTGTTTGCAAGGCAAACACATTACCAACCAACTCACATTCCAATCATGCATATCACTAAACAATAGTATGGTTATCTTAATTATTTGAACCATAATGCCAATACTGTTTTTATTATTTTGGTAATTCTCTTTTTCTTCTACATTAAATTAAACCCATCCTGCTTGTTTTAAACTTCTCCTGAAATTTATACATAATGTACCTATTTCTCACCAGTTTTATGGTCACTGCAGCTAAACTAGGACCCACATTCTCACCTTTACAGCACCAGAGTATGAGTCCAACTGGATAGGTTTCTTATTTTTTTAAATTATGAAAGATAAAATCACTAAGATTTTCTACCTAAATCCTTTTATACAATTTCTACAATGACAAAGGTTTTACTACAGTGTTCAGACACAACGTACTCATTTTTGCAAATGTGTGTGTGTTAATTTGTGTGTGTCTCTATCTATGTGTGTGGGTGTGTGTAATTATTTGCTCAACATGGAGTGTGTAGAAGTCAGAGGGCAATATAGGGTCTTGATCTTTATTTTACACCTTGTTGAGACAGGGTCTCTTGTTCACCTTTGTATACTCATGACTCAGCCTCCCATATCTTCTCAGCAGGACACTGAGATTACAGACTTACTGCATCTGGCTTTATGTCATTCTGATTCTGATCTTCATATCTTCACAGCAAGTGTACTACCTACTGAACTGTCACATTTTCACTACTATATATACATATACATATATATATGTATATATATATATATAAAATTAATATGATATATTGAGTATTTTCATGTTCCCAAACTTCTCAGCAAAATCTCCTCAAGTTCCTATTTGCTAACCTGGAAGTTCTCACCAACCATCCCAATGTGGATTGATGTTGTGCTTCACTGTTCTGATCTTCTCCTTCCACATAGTTCAAGTGCTCTTCATGCAGGATTAAATTCTATCAGTAGGATACCTCACTCAGGATGATCTTTTCTAGATACCACCATTTCCCCACAGATTTCATGATTTCCTTGTTTTTAATTGCTGAATAGTATTCCATTGTGTAAATGTACCACAATTTCTGTATCCATTCTTCAGTTGAGGTAGATTTGGGTTGTTTCCAGATTCTGGCTATTATGAATAAAGCTGCTATGAACATGGTTGAGCAAATGTCTTTGTTGTATACTTGAGCAGGAGCAGAAGGACACACATGGTATATATTCACCTATAAGTGGATATTAGACTTATAATATAAGATAAACATAGTCAAATCTGTATACCTAAAGAAGCTAAGCAAGAAGAAGGACCCTGGGTAAGATGAACAATCCTCAATCCTCAATAGAAAGAAAAATTGGATGGACATCGGAAGAGGGAGAAAACAGGGAATAGGACAGGAGCCTACCACAGAGGGCCTCTGAAAGAGCAGGGTATCAAAGCAGATGCTGAGACTTGTAGCCAAACTTTGTGTAGAGTGCAGGGAATCTTATGAAAGAAGGGGGAGATACAAAGACCTGGAGGGACAGGAGCTCCTCAAGGAGAACCACAGAATCAAAAAATCTGGGCACGGGGTTCTTTTCTGAGACGGATACTCCAACCAAGGACCATGAATGGAGATAACCATAGAACCCTTGCACAGATGTAGCACATGGCATCTCAGTATCCAAGTGGGTTCCCTAGTATGGGAAACAGGGGCTGTCTCTGGCATGAACTCAGTGGCTGGCTCTTTGATCACTTCCCCTGGGGGGAGGGAAGAGAGAAGAAGCCTTACCAGTATGCAGAGGAAGACAATGCAGCCAGTCCTGCTGAGATCTGATAGTCTAGGTTCAGAGGGAAGAAGAGGAGGACCTCCCTACTCAGTGGACTTGGAGAAGGGCATAGAAAAAGATGAAGGAAGGAGGGTGAGATTGGGAGGGGATGAGGGAAGGAGCTACAGCTGGGGTACAATGTGAATAAACTGTCATTAATTAAAAAAAAAAACTTTTAAAAATCACTCAAAAATTCTATAAGTGGATCTCTACCCCTCTTTCTCACTAAATGGCATTTTGTGTGTGTGTGTGTATTTGTGTGTGTGTGTGTGTGCAGCTGAATCTCTGTGGACACATTATCTATCTGAGAGTCTAGATAGATAGGATCTTACTGAATAGCAGCTAAAAGTTTTTTTTTTTCTTTTTCAAAGTAGGTTGAACAAGTAGCAAAGGGTTTTTAGAAGTAGATCAAGTCACTCTTGCTTCGGAGAAAAGAAGGCATAAAGAGAATAAAAGATCTGGCATAATAGTATTTCTCAGGTGTTCTCCATGCCCTGGGCTCTAAAGCAGACTCTATCCTTCCTGTCTTACTCATCAGTAGCAAGACAGATTTGCCACACCATCTGACAGCATCAAACTTTCATTCCTCAAGAAAATGTTAGCAGGACAAAAAGAAAGTTGTCTGCACGCTCTTGGTTGTTGGGCCCATCTCTTAGCAAGCTCTGCTTGACCAGCACTGCCCTCCAGAAGGTTACCTTTGAATGTCAGAAAGTGACAGGCACAAAGGATTGACATATAAGGCAGCTCTTTAAAGACTGATTTCCTTTGTATGACAAGAACGTGCTTAAAAAAAATGTAAATCTCCCAGGAAGACGACTTTTGCAAACTCTATGTCTGGATCCCCAAAGTTTCTAAAAAAAAAAAAAAAAAAAAAAAAAAAAAAAAAAAAAAAAAAAAAGGAAAAATAGTCAGAGATAATTTTCTCTGAGGTGTAGTCATGTTCAACTAGCTCAGCTATGATGAGGCTTCCCATCAAAATAGCCATGTATTTCAAAATGCACTTTGTAAATGGAGACATAGTTCAGTTGGTAGAGTACCTGTTACATGCATAAAGCTCTGTGCCCCCCCCCCCAGTACTGCAAAATTGAGCATGGTGCCTGCCTTTAATTTCAGGCTTCAGTACATAAAGGCAGGAGGACCAGTAATTTAGGATTTTCTTCTGCTACACAGTGAGTTTGAGGCCATGCTACAGGCTTGTCTCAATAAATGAAAGAGAAGCAATCACTTTTACTTTTTAATTGAAGAAAATCATTCAAGTACAGGTGGAAGATAGCAAGATAGCATTATAATTGAAATAAACTCCCATACTAAAACATAAATTGAACCCATTCATTAAGCATGGGACTCAAGTGCTTATTGTTACAAGTTGTGAAAGCCCTAGATTTAAAATTTACAAGTCATAAAGAACAGGATCCAAGTTATCCAGGTGATAAAACATGCTGGGATCAGAGTTCCAGTTTGCTTAGTTATTGTCCCCTGAATCAGCATCAGTTTTACCCAGACACACTTACTTAAGCCTTGAGAAAACTGTAATGTCATAATACTTTAAAAATCTTATTTCCTAAGTACACATACATATACATACATTTACTGTCATTTCCATCCCCTTGGGCATGCTGAGTTCCCAAAGCTCAAACAACCTGAGCAATGACGCAGAGCTGATAAGAGTGTACAAAGGATTTAATTCCCAACTGTCCAACTGTAAAATTTGCACAACTGACATCATAAAACATTGTCTCTAATGCTGAGTACTTCAAGAATGACGTCCCCTTATTTCTGCAAGTTCAGTGAAGCCTCTTAGAAGGAATGGGAATTTGATGTAAGGCTGAGCTGGCCTTATGGGCAGTACAACAGAGCTCCATCAGCTCAGCATGTGGCTGGAACTTCCTGTTCCTTCATACACATGGAAGCCCAGGCAAGTCAGTTGGGGAGTCAACATCTTCTAAAGGGGGTTGTGCGCTTTGACTTTGGCTTCTGGTCAAAGAAATTCCTTACAAACTTCTTTTAGATTCTTGTAAATTAATTGGTAGTAATAAAATGAAACTTGGCTTTATGTTCATATCATGGCTTAAGAGGGTGTTTTACAGTTGAAATTTTAGACATTCCTAAAAATTTTATGTAGGAGGATTGCCTTTCAACAAGGTCTTTTAAAATTGGAAACTCAAATATTTTTTAACAGTTCCTGAGTTCTGCATTTATAGAATTTCTTTGCTCTTTATTTCTCCAACTTCCTCTTATCTATCACACTTTTATTTTAATTGAAAAAAGTTAATAGTGTGTTATATATAGCATAGATACTTATATGTATAAAATAATATGCACATTAACTGGATCTGTGTTATGTGCATTTTATTTCTACTATATATTTATATGCATATGTGTATATTTATAAAATATACAGAGGGAAGGAAAGAGGAGAGAGCATTAAAGAGGGAGAGAGAAAAAGAGACAGAAAGACTGAGAGAAATTTCTAAATATGTAAATTTATTTTATTTTTCTGTTTCCCAATAAATTTGAATATTTACCTCCTCTGCTGCCTTCCTCATGTGTGTGTGTTTGTGTGTGAGTGTGAGATGAGATTGTGTAAGTATGAACAAGTGGGGACCAGAATATGTGTGTGGAGATCAGATAACCCCTTAGGGTATCCATCCTCACCTTCACCTTGTTGAGACTGAATTTTGCACATACAAGGCTTGCTGGCCCAGGAGCACTATGGGATTCTCCTGTCTCTCTCATTTTCCAGTATGATCAGTGGGATTCTAGATCTGCACTGCTCTGATAAGCTTTATCAACTCTGTCATCTCCCCAGCACTAACTGTATATTTAAAAGTTGCTCATGCATACACTGGCTTGGTGTCCTTTCCCGATTCATATTGCCTCATTGTTAGATACAGAGTGTGCTATGGATCCCCTGGGAAGTTCGATTTTGTTTGAGGTCTTAACAGTAATCACCATCTAATGCACATATAATAACAACTTATATATGGGAATAAAGTCTATGTTATGGAGAAAAACAAGTATTGATCTCTTGTCTATAAGTCTCCAAGAAAATTACTTTATAGCATGGCTAGGAGGATGGCTAGGATAAAAGTGCCAGCTGAGCAAACTTGAAGACTGAAGTTATGATCCCAGCATCTATATGACAAACTATTTATCCTCCAAATGCCTGTCACTCACACTCCAAAAGACCTGATGTGCTTTGCTGGTCTCTGCAGGTGGACGGACACATGTATCCCACATGTGAACACATACAAATACATAAAAAACCCAAACAGCAAAAGACAAAAATAAGTATTTTTAAAAAGAAAAATTACTTATGGCATAAAATATACAAAATTAAACCCATGATGTGGGTCAGAATTTTCTTAATAAAATGCCACTTTTAGGGACTCCAGAGAAATTTCTATTTGCGGATCATAATTAAGAATAGTATTTATTACTTTCTATATTAGTTTCACAAACTTTGGCTAAGAATTTTTCTGGCCTTCTCCCTTCATTAGCTTCTGTTCAGTGCGTTAATGAAATTTGCTAACAAAAGTAGCTCCTTTAGGACAGTAACAATTCTTGTTCCCAGGCAAACACAGAAAGCAGTCAGTTCCTGAGACCTCTGCTCACATGGTGGATTTTAGTATCGATTGCAGCAATGTTGTACTTCATTTTCAGAGGCCTTGGGAAACAATATTATGTGATCCAGCCACTTCCTTCATCCCATGCTCAGTCACTGTGTTGAAACTGAGGTGTGTGCAGACACTATTTTATGAGAAACTTAACTGTCCTTTTTGTGGTCATGTGCAGCAAAAACAAATACTTTGTATCCGGGGATCAAAATCTATCAAATTGTAGGGCAAGTGGAGCTTTCTGTTAGCATTTAATATACAAAAGAGCTTACCAGACAAATGAATGCAATGAGGGGAACTGAGAACAGCATAGTTATTGGAATATATAGTTATGTTCGAAAGGAAAGGAAAATCACCTATCAGGAAGATTGTTTACACAGGGATAAGTGCCAATTAAAGAAAATATGCCATTGAATTGAGCTGTGCTTGTGATGCCTTTGCATTCAATGCGCTGTTTTAACCATGTACCCACAGAAATATGAGAAAGAGCAAAGAAATAATAAAATTCTTTGATAATATTTAATGGGTAAAATAATTATCTTTCCACACTTAGTCTTAAGTAGACACTTATGTGTATTAATACATTCCTGCAAAAGCACATGTTATAAAAATATTTCTCTGTAGATGGCAGAGAAGCATTTAAAGAAATTCTCATCCTCATTAGCCATTAGGGAAATGCAAATCAAAACAACCCTGAGATTTCACCTTACACCTATCAGAATGGCCAAGATGAAAAACTCAAGTGACAACACATGCTGGAGAGGTTGTGGAGAAAGGGGAACCCACCTCCACTGCTGTTGGGAATGTAAACTTGTACAAACACTCTGGAAATCAATCTGGCACTTTCTCAGACAACTAGGAATAGTGCTTCCTCAAGATTCAGCCATACCACTCCAGGGCATATATCCAAAAGAGGCTCAAGTACACAATAAGGACATTTGCTCAACCATGTTTGTAGCAGCTTTATTTGTAATAGCCAGAAGCTGGAAACAACCCAGATGCCCCTCAACTGAAGAATGGATGCAGAAACTGTGGTACATCTACACAATGGAGTATTACTCAGCAATGAAAAATAAGGAAATCATGAAATTTGCAGGTAAATGGTGGGACCTGGAAAGGATCATGCTGAGTGAGTTTTCCCAGAAGCAAAAAGACACACACGGCAAATACCCACTCATATAAACATACAACATAGGATAAACCCACTAAAATCTGTACATCTAAACAAACTAAGCAAAAGAGAGGACCCTAACTAAAATGGTCAATCCCCATCCTGAAAGGCAAAAAGGATGGACATCAGAAGAAGAAGAAAACAGGAAACAACCTAGGAACCTGCTACAGAGGGCCTCTGAAAGCCAGAAGAAAAAAACAGGAAACAACCTAGGAACCTGCCACAGAGGGCCTCTGAAAGCCTCTGCCCTGCAGACTATTAAAGCAGATGCTGAGCCTGATGGCCAACTGTCAGGCAGAGGGAATGGAATTTTATGTAAGAAGTGAGAAATAGCAAGAGCTGGAGAGGACAGGAACTCCACAAAGAGAGCAACAGAACAAGAAAATTTGAACACAGGGAACTTCCCAGAGACTCATACTTCAACCAAGGACTATTCATGGAGATAACCTAGAACCCCTGCACAGATGTAGTCCATGGCAGTTTAGTGTCCAAGTGGCTTACATAGTGATGGGAAGAGGGACTGCCTCTGACATAATCTGATTGGCCTGCTCTTTGATCACCTCCCCCTGAGGGGGGAGCAGCCTTACCAGGGCACAGAAGATGACAATGCAGCCATTCCTGTGATCTGATAGACTAAGATAAGAAGGAAGGAGAGGAGGACCTCCCTTATCAGTGGACGTGGGGAGGAGCATGCATGCAGAAACAGGAGGAAGGGTGGGATTGGGAGGGGAGGAGGGAGGGGCTTATGGGGAGATACAAAATGAATAAAGTGTAATTAATAATAATAATAATAATAATAGTAATAATAAAAGAATAAAAAATATATTTCTTCTTAAATAAAATAACTCACAGGATTAATGGAAAATATTCTTCTCTGGAGAAATGTCTGTGTGTGTGTGAAAAATGTGTGTGTGTGTGTGTGTGTATGTTTCTGTGTATGAGTGCCTGCAAGCATCTGGGCATGTGTATACATGTATGAGTGTGTCTGTGTGTGTTTGGGTGTACACACGTTCAATGGAGCCAGAATGTTTATCTTGGTGGGTATTCTAGTTTGCTTCTCTGTTGTTGTGATTAAATGACATGATCAAACCAAGTCATAAAAGACAGAGTCTCTCTTTGTTTCTGGTTCCAGAGGGATAGAGTCTGTAATGTCAGGGAAGGCATTGCATGATGGCAGGAGCTGGAAGCTAGTTGATCACATTTATTTTCCTATCACACAGAAGAGACAGAAAAAAAAATCATAGGAAGTGGGGCAAAGAAGCAACCCCATAATACCCACTCACACTGACATACTTCTTCCAGCAAAGCCTAACCTCACAAAGATACCATAACCTGTCCAAGCAGAACTGCCATGTTGACCATGTGTTGACACACATGACACCATGGGGTACATTTGTCTTTCAAGCCATCACATTTCTATAGTGACAAGTTTGAGAGTAGCCTGAAAGTTTTACTACTTGCAGGTAAAAAGCAGGCTCTATGAGAAAAAATTTTTCCCATTTCCGGCCTCACAATGTACACATGCACAACATGAGTAGAGAGGCTTGGAAAGCTTCAAAATCATGAGTAGGAGAGTAAGGTGTGCAAAATTAGGTGCAAGTAATTGTGAAAAGACACAGAAAAGCAATATTCCTAGTGGGAATATCTTCATCCTTTGTCTTCATTCTTATTTTCGAGGGAGAAAAAAGAAAGAAAAGAAAATTCAAGACACATGGAATCTGGGGTGCTACCAGAACAAAAAGTGTCCTAAAATGCACCTGAGGCTGTCATATGCAGATTTCCATCAGGCCATGATGTTTACACATGTAGAACAATGCCTGTGGATATCACCACCATCATCTTAATCAGGCAGAACAAGTGGAAACTGTAATACTGCAAATTTGGAAACCTGCAAGAAGTTCAAGTGTCAGTCAAATCCAAGATGGCAGCACATTCAGAACCACATTTCCAAGTCTACAATAATTTCTACAGAGACACGGTTATATGAAATTCCTCCAATACTCACTTATTGGTATTCAGTGAATGAACACACACATATTCTCATACACATGCCCGTACACTCACAGAAAGACACACACAGTGCATATATATGTATATATATATGAATATGTATACATATATATGCGACTATGAAAAGAGATGGAGTAAGAATCAGTGAGACAAATGCTTTTATAAGCATTCCAGAATAAAATTCTCAAATGGGAAAGTTGCTCATTGACAATATAACTGCCTAGAAACATCTGGAGCCTGGTTGTGCAGACAGCAAATTAAAAGTAGACTCTGCACTACCAGCCTTGTTATAATGATTACATTCTTGATTATAAGAAGCTCACTAAATGGCATACCAAGCAAAGCTGATTCTTGACCCACATACACCATTTAAGCAAGAAAGCATATCATCAATATTTGCTGGTATTTAACAGAGGGTTTCTGCAGTTCTTGCTTCAGCAGATCAAGAAGCAGCAGAAGATGAGCAGCCTATCTGCACAAACAGTGTGGGGCCCAAACAAACTACCTTACTTGGGAAGACCCTCCCCTCTACACAGAAGGGAAGATGAAGTGAAATCTGAGGAAACAGGGATTTTAAGGAGCCTTGTTATACATAAGAGCACTGAAGGGAATGTGGCCACCAACACTTCTTAAAGGAAAATGTAGTTGGACTTGTACTCTTCAACATTTAGGGCCACACATACTCTCGAATCTAACAGTTCTGACATTTTGTTACATACGTAATGTTCCATGGTTCATCAGGCAGAACTCTCTGGAGGAACAGCACTGACAGAATGAATGTGTATTTTATGCATGCATGGCATGGCATGCATGTGGAAGTCAGAAGATGGTTTGCAGAAGTTGGTTTTCTCCTTCCAAATGTAGGTCCCGGAGAACAAACTATAGAGCCACCAGGCTTGTCAGCAAGGGTGTTTATCTCCCGAGCCATCTAGATGGCCTTAGATATATGTTATAAAAGAGGATTAGATAGCTTGGCTTACATGATAGTGTCTTGATAGTCCAAAAATATTGCCTTAACTATAGAGAAGCTGAGACCCTGTAGCTGGGTGGTGCATGGCACGAGATGCATCTGAGTATCAATCTACCCCTGAGGTCTTGAAGAGTTTCCAGGCAGCTACCAGAATTCAGCTCATACTGGAAGGCTAAGAATCTGCATTCTGGGGTCAGTTAAGGACAAGGATGGCAGTGGCTACAGCATCAATAATGGGATAAACACACTCACTGCCAGGAGATGAAGACTGGTGGGCAAGCAGCACTTCTTTTTCTCAGAAGTCTGTCTTCTGGGCCATCACTGCAAGATGCTAGCCACTCTGAAGAAGGTGCTTCTTCCCTATTTAAACTTTCCAAGAAATGCCCCATCTTCCACATCCACATCCCAAAAATATATAATAATTCAAGTACTTTTTTAAAGCAGTTCTAATCAAAGATACAATATTATATGACATGATTTTAATGGAGCAAGCAGAAGAGAATAAATCAAAATTATAAAATAAAGTACATCATACACACATATGCATGTGCACACAGGAGAAAACCATTAATTATAAAAACATATTGTAATATGTAGAGGAAGTTGCTAGGCAGAAGCTTGTAAATACAGTTCTCTTATTCCTACGTTGGATATGAAATCTGTAAAAATAGCATATGTGGCTCTATTAACAGTGACAGTGAGTGTGTATGAAGCCCTGAGTTCCATTCCTACAAGCCTAAAACCTGAGTGTGGTGGCACATACTTTCCATCTCTAACGTGTGAGGCGAAGGCAGGAAGATCGAATGTTCAAGTTCATTCTCACAAAGCCAATTCAAAGCCAGCCTATGATACTTGAAACCTGTTCTTAAAACAAATATAAATACATCCACACACAAACACCCCCCCACACACACACACATAGGGAGAAAGAGAGAGAAGAGAGAGAGAGGAATATGTAGAGGAATTTTTATTCTGAACATGGCTGCTCTAGCAAGAGATCCCATCCAAAGACCATCTAGGTCTTTGTGATCTGGCTAGAATACAGGCATGCTCTTAATCTTAACAAATGGAGTTAAGAGGATCTCTGAGTTCAAGTCCAGCCTGATATAGAGCAATTTCAGGTAAAGAAAAGCTTAGGTCCAGGCCTAGTGTTTTATGTGTTTAATCCCAGTACTCTGGAGATAGGCATGCAGGTCTGAGGTCTAGTAAATTCTTTTGAAGGTTGAGTCAGTGAGTTAAAAGGCAATGCAGTGCAGCTGAATTCGTAGCAGGTCAGTTGGTGTAATCCAGAGGCAGTTTCTCCCAGAGAGTTTTTATAGAGACCAGCTGACGAAAGAACAAACTAGACCCACAGGTAAAGACAGAAGGAGCCAGAGAATGAAAAGGAGCCAGAAGATTAGAATATATTGCCAAAGTTAATGATGGCAAGCAGAGCTATTCAGTAAGGAACTGAGAGAAACTAGATTGAATCAGGCATCTTGGATAGGAGTTTGAGTTGAATGAGCTAGGAAGAGGTCAGAAAGAATTAGAAAGGGTGAGCTTATTCAGCAGTAAGTCTTGGAGTCTGAAAACATTCTAGGCATAGATTAGACTGCACAGAAGGATAGAAGCTTCCAGGTCTAGGTCTAGGTTAGCAGACAGAGCCAGTAAGCCTCCAAAATGACAATTAAATTGGGCGATAAAAGTTACTTTAACAAAAATGGATGGCTTGAAGGCTCAAGTCCATCATCTAGCTCCTTGTATCCACTTCCTGCTTAAGGCATCAGGGTCCAATCATGCACTTGAAGCATGGTTAGCAACCCTAAACAAACCCCTTTTTATGTTAATTAAATTAATTCCCATACATTCATATATTAATCAATAGTTTTTAGTTTATTTCCAGTTTATTCTAGTCATTGGAAGAGAGTTAAAACAAAGTGACCATTTTACTCTTTTATGGTGTGAACAGTGTAAACATGATTGCCTCTGTTATCTCTTCTACAAGGAGCCTGTAAGGAAATTCCCTGTGGGAAGTGGACCTGGTAAATCAATGCAGAGCTTTTCATTTATGCCAGATGAAATGCTGCTGCTGCCCTGGCTGTAGGCACTCTAACCTCCTGGGATACTTGCAGAGGTTAATTAGCCCACAGTTGGCCATAATTAAGAGCAAAGTGTGACCCAAACTAAAATCTCAAGAATCTTGACAGGAAACATATGGGAAAGTGGAAGTGTAGGCTTGAGCAAGTGCGTGTTTAACTAAAATGCAGGCATAGAAAACTTCGCAAGTGTTAGGGTGGTGGCGAAGGTAGGGTCACTGAGAATAGGAGACAACCAGGAACACCAGTTGCAAGGAACTGTGCCAAGAAGGGCATCAATTCTTGGGTAACATTCGTCTCAAAAGAACCAGGTTATGCTGTACAGTGTACAGGCTTTTCAGTCTGGCTTTGATATCAAAGGCTTTCAAAGGAATGAAAAGGAAGGCCATCCACCCACTTCTTTAGAAAGAGAACAATAATAAAAGTTATTGACAATAGCAACTCCTTAATCACTTGCTATGTGCTTTCTCATTGTTAAATGCCTTATTACATCTCCATAGCAATAACACAAAGTAGACGTGATGAACTTCATGTAGGTAAGAATACCAAAGAACCCCACATTAGCTGTCTTGTGGCTATGACACCATAAAAAAATGACAAAAGCAGCTTTAAGAAGGAGTGGTTGAATCAGACTTATAGTTGCAGGGGTCAGTCCACCATGAAGAGGGAAGCCAGGTAGCAGGAGTGTGAGGCAGCTGGTCACTTAACTTTGCAGTCAGGAAGCATAGAGTGGCCATGCTGGCCCTCAGCTTGTTTTATTTTCCTTTTTTTTCATTTATTCTGGGTCCGTAAGCCATGGGATAGTGCTCCCTATATTTAAAGGTGTGTTTCCTGTTCACATTCTTCTGGAAGAATGTTAATAGATATACCTAATTCCACAATGATTCTAACAGACACCCAGCTGACTATCAAGATGAAAACCACAGGAAAAACCCTTATGCATCAGTGGATCAAACTAAGCTCAGATCAATGTCTTAGGCTTTCATTCCCTCCTTGCTGGATTTAATATTGCTCTTACTACAATTTTCCAAGAGAACAGATAAGTTTATCAGTGTCTGTCTCCTTTTAATTCAGTTGATTTCTTTTCCAGAAATGTAGCCTACAGGCAAAGAAAGACAACTATAAACTGCAGAGAAGATTAGGTTCCATCTCTCAGAAAGTTGAAGAATTTGAACGCATCTCATCTCATAGAGACTAATTCTCAAAAAGAGAAGAGCACACATTTTCAGAAGTGAGGTTAGATGCAAGACCTTATTTCACAACACTTGGTGGAAATATTCACCTTGTCAACCTTATCTTCTGGCTTTCTGCTTTTCTGCTTTTTGTTGCTATATTTGTATTATTGTCTAATTGCTGTATTCATGTCTAATTTAATTTGTAGTGAATTTCATTAGAAATAATAAAACCAGTTATATGTTGAAAGAGTTTTTTTTATAATTATGTCGAAAGAGTTTTTTTTATAATTACATTTATTTATTTTTATTAATTACAGTTTATTCACTTTGTATTTCCCCAAAAGGCCCTCCCTTCTCCCCTCTCGTTTTTTTCTTTTGTCCCTGTTCTCCCATAATAATGACTCAATTATTATTTTACAAATACATAGACCATTTAGCTAGGTTCTTCTCTGACTAGCTCATAACTTAAAATAACTCATTTGTGCTAACTTATATTCTGCCACATGGCTGGTTACCATGTGGCACCATGCTTCCATTGGTTTTACAGATTTCAGGGTGAATACTGCACTCCTGGCTCCACCCTAGAATCCCTTCTTTTCTTTTTCATTTTCAATCATAAATTTTCTTGAAATATTTTCTAAAGTATTTTGTTTTAAGAACGTACAGAAAGTGATTATGATTATGAAGTTAAGGGTTGCCAACCTGGCAATATTCTTAAATGTCAATGTGTCCATCGCAGTCAAGTCGTTCCCTTTTGCCTTCGCCCTTAATCGATGTAAAATAGCATTATTTAAAGTCCAAAAGCTCTGAATCATGTGTCTTTATTTTTTTGTGTGTGTTTTTTTTCCTTTAAGCTATCAGTTGTAAAGTAATTATATCTATGGTGTTTTATATCTGGTTCCCTTTGTATTCAGCATAAAAGTATAATTCATTGCCTGATCAAAGGGTCCATTCCCTTCTGTGTATGATCTCTGTTTCTTGTTCTATGCTTTGACCAAGCTCCCAGCTTTCAGCTTACAGAGGTGTTTTCAGTTTTTTACCTGTAACTTGGAATTTCCTCGCACAATTTTGACTCTTCCTCTGCTTTAGAAAGTTATAAAGTGTTGGCTACTAAGATCAGCTCTTCAGGTTAAACAAATTTGTGTAGGGGATTGCAAACACATGCTTGCATACAAAATAGCCTCTAGCATTCTAGGAAGTATCTGTCCTTGGGCAAGGGTCTTACAGATTAGAGGCTATGTTCACTTATCAGGATAATAATCTCTGCAATATTTTATAAATGCATGTATGTACATAAGTTTCATATGCATTCATATTTATAGCTCATCTATACTTATGTAACTATGGCATCTATTTAAAACATTAATACATATATCTATATATTAAAAGAATTGAGTGGACATATATATCTGTATATATTTATATACTTAAGTATATATCAAATATGTTTTCTAGAGTGTTATAACCCGCCTTACTTTTTCCCGAAGCTCGCTTCTTATTGTTCCTCCCCATCCTTTCTCCCAGTCAAGCTATGGCGAATTACCATGAGTATTTTTTTTTCTTTTTTTTTTTTTTAATTTTTTTTATTTTTCCTGACTGCACTGGATACGCTTGAGCACATGTAGACAGGAAATATGCATGCAAGAAGTACATCAGAATGCATGTTCCTGGTTAGACCTGATGGGAAATATGCAGCCAAAATATAGGTTTGCCTTAATAAGCTCCTTCAAAGTGTGACTTGTGAACAATTTCTGGAATGGACCTGGCCAGTGTCCATTGTTCTGGCCAGTATGTAATTAAAACTTGCTTCGAATTTGGCTCAAAAAAAAAAAAAAAAAAGATCAGCTCTTGTCTGACCAGGAAGAGCCCCTTTAGTTCTAGTCCAGCAAGGTGACCTTTCCCCTTTAGGTATGCTTTTCATATATATGTATGTGTGTGTGTGTGTGTATTTGTATAACTGTACTTAATATGATGTGCACACAAAATTGTGTACAATATAATGTTGAAAATGATTGTGAATGAAGAACAGCAATTGGAGCTTGAGACAGCTGATCACATTGTGTCTCCATTTAGGCAGCAGGGAGAGATGAGTGCTGGTGTTGGTTTCCTGTCTCTTTCTTATCATTTTTAAACCAAAGCACCTTGAGTGGTACCAACCACATTTAAAAAGAGCCTTTCCACTTCAACTCATCCAGCCCCCTCTCAAACATATTCAGAAGTTTGTATCCTGTGTAATTCTGGTATTCTGTCCATTTTTGGTACATTATTTTGTGTAAAATCATGAAAATAGATTTGTAATTAAATTAGAATAAAGCAAAACTTAAAATAAAGCCCAAACTATCTTCCTGCTTAATCTGCTCTTGGTTATTTTCAGTATCTAGGTTACACACTGGGTGAAAACAGAAAATTAATCATTCTCCAGACAGTTAACTCTTTTCTGTGTCTGTGTGGCTGTGTGTTGTATGCATGCAGGTGGATGTGAGTTTTTGTTGCATGCATGTGACACTGTGTCTGGGCCCTCCTGTGCATGTGTTTGTGGAGTCCTAAGGAACATTTCAACAGTTTTCCTTTATTGTTGTTCTTTGTTTTTTTTTTTTTTGTTTTTTTT
>REGO01000381.1:1278498-1293326 GCA_010120015.1 Rhombomys opimus | reverse complement strand
GCATGCATGCAGAAAGGGGGGGAGGGTGGGACCGGGAGGGGAGGAGGGAGGGACTTATGGGGGGATACAAAAGGAATAAAGTGTATTTAATAAAAGTTAAATAAAAAATTAAAAAAAAAGAGTCATCTATTTTGTCTCAAACATTTTTCAAATCCACTGAAACTATAATGAGATTTCAACCATTTCCCTATTAACATGATCTATCAAACATATGTTGGTTTCCTATGTTGGTTCTTGTGTTTGTTACCCTTCTGATGCTGTGAAGACACACCATGACCATGGCAAACTATAAAGTAAATCATCTGAATGCGAGTTTGCTTACAGTTTTAGGAGGTTAATCCATGATCATCAATCATGGTAGGAAGAATGGTGGCTGGCAGGTAGACATAATGCTGGAGAAGTGGCTGATCCTCAGGCAACAGGTAAAAAAGATGAATACTGGGTGAGGTATGGGCTTTTGAAATCTCAAAGTCTACCTCCAATGACACACACCCTTCAAAAAGGTCACACCTCCTAATCCTTCTCAAACATCTCTATACTGGGCACCAAGCATCCAATCATATGAGCCTATAAGGACTACTCTCATTAAAACCACCACAGTCACCTTTGTATCTGAGAGATAAACCCCGTTGGCCTTGCTGGCTGATATTTTTAATTTTTGGATTTTTTCACTTTATTTCTTTTTTGTTGAGTTTCATTTTTATATTTGCACACTTTTGACTCATGTTTTTACTTCTACCTATATTTAATATATGCCTTTTGAACCTGGCTACTGCTGCCCTCATTAACTGATCTTGGAAGTTTTCTCTCCAAATTTTTAGGAGTTTTTCCAGTATTGGCATCGCTTCTTTTTTGAATAATTTTTTGGAAGTGAGACTTCTTATTTTGTCTACATGACAGCTTTGCCTGCATATATGTAGGTACAACACATGTGGACAATGCCTGAGGAGGTCAGAAGTGGTTGGCAAATGCCCAGGAACAAACCACTATGTGGTATGAAGAACCAAATCCTGGGCCAATGCAAGAGAAGCAAGTGCTCTTAACTATTGAGCCACCTCCTCCTATAGCATACATTCTACCATTTACACAACAAGGCATTTGATCAAAATCCTTCTTTCTTTCCTCCTTTCCAATGTCTTCTGTTTCATTTCTCTATTTTTTATCTAAATGATTTTGGGTTTACTTCCTAGTCATGTTTGGGTTGTGTAAATTTGGCTTATCTGTTTGAAAGCTACAAAAGTGATATTTTCTATTTTTTCTGTTTTCATAAATTATATTTTACTTATCTTTTATATGTGTATGTATGTATGTATGTATGTATGTATGTATTTATATGTGTGTATGCAGGTGAGCTTGCATTTGTACTAATGTGCAAGTGGAGACCAGATATTATTAGGTGTCATTTTTACTCTCTCTCTCTCTCCTCATGTTTTGAGAGAGGGTAATAACTTTCTTTGGCATGAACTCAGTGGCAGATTTTCTGATCACCTTCCCAGGGGGCAATGTGCAGCTAGGCCACAGAAGAAGACAATGTAACTGTCCTGATGAGACCTGATAGGCTAGGGTAAAACAGAAGGGGAGAATGACCTCCTCTATCAGTGGACTAGGGGAGAGGCATAGAGGGAGATGACAGACAGAGGGTGGTATAGGGAGCAAATCAGGGTGGGGGCCACACCTGGGATATAAATTGGATAAATTTTAATAAATGATAAAAATTATATATATATATATTGAATGACAGAGAAACAAAGAAATGCTCAATGTCCTTAATTATTAGGAAATGCAAATCAAAAGGACCCTGAGATTTTACCTTACACCCATCAGAATGGCTAAGATCAAAAACTCAAGTAAAAACACATGTTGGAGAGGATGTGGAGAAAGGGGAACCATCCTCCATTGTTGGTGGGAATGTAAACTTGTACAAGCACTTTGGAAATCAATCTGGCACTTTCTCAAGGCAATTAGGAATAGTGCTACCTCAAGATCCAGCTATACCACTCCAAGGGAAATATTCAAAATATGCACAAGCTTACAACAAGGACATTTGCTCAACCATGTTTGTAGCAGCTTTATTTGTAATATCCAGAAACAACCCAGATGTCCCTCAATGTAGTAGTAGGTACAGAAATTGTGGTACATTTACACAATGGAATACTGCTCAGCGATTAAAAACATGGCATCCCAGTCTCCAAGTGGGTTCCCTAATAAGGGGGGCAGTGGCTATCCCTAACATGAACTCAGTGGCTGGCTCTTTGATCACTTCCCCCTGGGGATAGTGCCCCTGTACCAGGCCACAGAAGAATGCAGCCAGTCCTGTTGAGACCTGATAGACTAGGATCAGATGGAAGGTGAGGAGGACCTTCTCTACCAGTGGACTGAGAAGGGACATGGAAAGAGAAGAGAGATGAAGGGTGGGATTGAGAGGGGATGAAGGAGGGGCTATTGCTGGGATACAAATTGAATGAATTCTAATAATCAAAGATAAATAATAAAAAAGTACATCATATCTACTATTTGCAGTGTGTGCTTAACAGCCAAGACCAGCAGGGATCTAAGTCAGTTTGCAAAGAAAACACAGGATACCTCAGATACAGCTGCCTAAGAACTGATAACCTCAGCCTAGGGAAAGGGTCTGGTCCCCCAAAACCTCAACCTGATTCCTATGAGGCATTGGTTTCAGCCTCAAATAAAACTTGCCGTGTTTGTTCCTGGACAAGGGCACAGAACTAATGTTCCAGTTATTCTTTCATCCTGGTCTCTGAGACAGTCTTGGATGGATCTTTCTCCTTATTTATGACTTCCTACTTGAGCAGGACTTTTGATTTCTTTTTCACAAACAGAATATTTTTAGATGACAGAACTCTCTAGCTAGCTGCTGTTTTCCCCAAGATCAAGCCATCCCTTTCTGTAATCTCTCTTCAGATTGGAGAAGCAATATGCTGTGTGGTGTTGCCTTCTACCTTTCCCTTGCATCTGCTTCCCAAACCCCCAAAATCTTTAATGATAACCATGACTCTATCTTTTATCTTCTTTATGATTTCATCTATTAGTTTAAGTTATGTGATACATAATTTACACCCATCCAAAAAAAATTCTGAGTGAAAATCCGCAAACCCCTATAGTTCCTTGGAAGTGAAGCTTTTGATTATCCATTTCCACATTTAGTGTCTCATTATGTTTGCCCACGGCCATGATGTAGTAACTCCCTTCATAGTCCAGGACTGAAGCATATTTTCTCTTCAGGAGCCCTGTCACAGATGTGTATTTCTACACGTTGCTATTACTCAGACCTGAAGGCTTCCTCGTCCTGCTCACATCACAACACTGCACCTCTCCTTATAAGCCTCATCTGAAGGGTGCTTACATGTTGACTTTCTTTCTACAGAAATCTGGAGTGGGGAGAAACATTCCTTGTCTTCACGAAGTAATCATTGTTCTCTCAGGGCACTAAACACATTTTCTTTCACCACCACATCTAATCCTGGTGTGGTTGCTTGTGTATTTAAAGCTCAAATTTTCAAATTTCTGTCATCATAAAAGAGCAATGTGCCCAGCTAATCATGTCTATGACCAACACTGAGGAGCACTGAATATTTTAGTGTAATAGATGTGTAAACATAGTCAAGTCCTGGAGATACACACTCAATCATGGAAATGATGTCTATGGTTCAGAGATTTTACAACTCTTCAACAATGCCTCTCCTCCTGGACACATGTAGAGCAGTGGTACATGCCAATTCTTTATCTTTTATGCCACAGTTTCCCGCAGAAGCAATTTGACTTTAGACATGTAAAGCCTCATTAACCGCATGTGTTACAAGGGTGACAATTAACATCATTTCAGAATTGCAGAAATGAGTCTGACATTAAGGGCATCCTCAGCAGCTTCATAAAATTCTTCCTTTTCTGATAACCACAACATAAATTTTGATTATTTTAATGAACGAAAGGCTATTAAATGCAACTGTAGAGATTATTGATTTCTGTGGTGGAATAATTGGTAGGAGTTTGAGCTTGTATTTTAACTATATGAATTATGCTGTTTCAAGCTCATGTTACATGACTATCTATGGACATGAACAATATTAACAAAACTTACAGTCAAGTCATTGCACTTTAGCCACTAAGCCATTTTTCTAGGCTCTACGTTTCACTTTTATTCTGTCTTTAGTTCTGTATGGCTTTTGTATTTGTGAAAACAGATTCACATAGTATGATGCAGACAACAGTGGGTAAATCATATTTAATTAACTGGGATTCAAATTTCTAACTATTATTAATTTAAGTAATACTACATACTGATCTATAGATCATATTATACTGAAGCATGCCATTAAAAAATTCTACGTAAATTTCCCATAAATGAAAATGAGAATATTAAAGGCTTAAAAAGACTGCTGTATGTCACTAAAGTATGTTACTTCCACCTTACACCACGTTAACATATAAGCTGATGTGTGGGAAAAAATATATTTAAAGACAAGCTATGTCTTAAGAGCACAGTGGAAAGCTTCTAAGTAACTGCTACAAATACATCTACTCAACCCAACCCAATAAGTTGTAGGGTAGATGACAGCATTTGTCCATGAGATCATAGAAGAGGAACACATTTATATATAAAGAACAACATATATCTAAAGTGAGTTAATAAACTGAAACAAAGTCATTTAGGAAATTAGAGGAGGCAAAGAAATGGTTTTATTTTGTCTTTATTTTTCCCCTTTATTTTTAATTTTTTTATTTTATTGTTTTTTTTACAGTTTATTCATTTTGTACCCCGATTGTATCTCCCTCCCTCATCTCCTCCTGATTCCACCCTCCCTTTCTCTTTGCTCCTATATCACTCCCCTTGTCCATTGAAAAGGGGGATTCCTCCTCTCCTATCTGACCCTATCCTATCAAGTCTCATGAGGACTGCCTGGATCCTCTTCCTCTGTGGCCTAGTAAGGCCATACCTCCGGGGGAAGTGAACAAAGAGCAGGCAATGGAGTTAATGTTAGAGACAGTCCCTTCTCCCCTTACTATCCCATCATTCCTCCCCTTTCTGCATGCATGCCCCTCCCCAAGTCCACTGAAAGGGGAGGTCCTCCTCTCCTTCCTTCTGATCTTAGTCTATCAGATCTCATCAGGAGTGGCTGCATTATCATCTTCTGTGGCCTGGTAAGGCTGATCCCCCCTAAGGGGGAGGTGATCAAAGACCAGGCCAATCAGATTATGTCAGAGGCAGTCCCTCTTCATAATACTATGTAACCCACTTGGACGCTAAACTCCCATGGGCTACATCTGTGCAGGGGTTCTAGGTTATCTCCATGCCTGGTACTTGGTTGGAGTATGAGTCTCTGGGGAGACCCCTGAGTTCAAATTTTGTGGTTCTGTTGCTCTCCAAGTGGAGTTCCTGTCCTCTCCAGCTCTTACTATTTCCCAATTTTTATATAAGATTCCATGCACTCTGGCCATAAGGCTCAGTGTCTGCTTTGATAGTCTGCAGGACAGAGCCATTCAGAGGCACTCTGTGGCAAGTTTCTAGGTTGTTACCTGTTTTCTTCTTCTTGTGAGGTCCATCCTCTTTGCCTTTCAGGATGGGGATTGAGTGTTTTAGTCAGGGTCCTCTCTCTTGATTAGTTTCTTTAGATGCACAGATTTTAGTGGGTTTGTCCTATGTTCTATGTCTATATGAGTGAGCATATACCATGTGTGTCTTTCTGCTTCTGGGACAGCTCAGTCAGGATGATCCTTTCCAGTCCCATCATTTACCTGCAAATTTCATGATTTCCTTATTTTTCATTACAAAGTAGTACCCCATTGTGTAGATGTAACACAATTTCTGCATCCATTCTTCAGTTGAGGGGCATCTGGGCTGTTTCCAGCTTCTGGCTATTACAAATAAAGCTGCTACAAACATGGTTGAGCAAATGTCCTTATTGTGTACTTGAGCCTCTTTTGGATATATGTCTAGGAGTGGTATGGCTGGATCTTGAGGAAACGCTATTCCTAGTTGTCTGAGAAAGTGCCAGATTGATTTCCAGAGTGGATGTACATGTTTACATTCCCACCAGCAGTAGAGGAGGGTTTGCCTTTCTCCACAGCCTCTCCAGCATGTGTTGTCACTTGAGTTTTTCATCTTGACCATTCTGATGGGTGTAAGGTGAAATCTCAGGGTCCTTTTGATTTGCATTTCCCTAAAGGCTAATGACATTGAGTATTATCTTTAAGTGTTTCTCTGTCATTCTATATTCCTCTACAGAGAGGTCTCTGTTCAGCTCTGTTTCCATTTCTTAATTGGATTACTTGGTTTGCTGCTTTTCGACTTCTTTAGTTCTTTATATATACTGGATATTAGCCCTGTGTCAGATAAAGGGTTATTGAAGATTCTTTCCCAATTTGTATGCAGTCATATTGTTTTGATGATGGTGTCCTTTGCTTTATAAAGCTTTTCAGTTTCATGAAGTCCCATTTATTGATTGTTGCTCTTAGAGCCTGTGCTGTTGGTGTTCTGTTCAGGAAGTTATCTCCTGTACCAATGAGTTCTAGGGTCTTCCCCACTTTTTCTTCTAACCGTTTTAATGTGTTTGGTTTTATGTTGATGTCTTTAATGCACTTGGAATTTGGTTTTGTGCTGGGTGATAAGTATGGATCTATTTTCATTTTTCTACATGTAGACATCCAGTTAGACCAGCACCATATGTTGAAGATGCTATCTTTTTTTCCATTGTATGGTTTTGGCATCTTTGTCAAAGATCAGGTGTCCATAAGTGTGTGAGTTTATTTCTGGGTCCTCTGTTCGGTTCTATTGATCCTCCATTATGTTTCTATGCCAGTACCATGAAGTTTTTATTACTGTTGCTCTATAGTACAGCTTGAAATCAGGGATGGAGATCCCTCCAGAAAATCTTTTATTGTAGAGGATTGTTTTAGCAATTCTGGGTTTCTTGTTATTCCTTACAAAGTTGAGAATTTTTCTTTCCAGGTCTGTAAGGAATTGTGTTGGCAATTTGATGGGAATTGCATTAAATATGTAGATTGCTTTTGGTAAGATGGCCATTTTTACTATGTTAATCCTGCCAAGCCATGAGCATGGGAGATCTTTCCATCTTCTCATATCGTCTTCTAATTATTTCTTCAGAGACTTGAAATTTTTTTCATACAAGTCTTTGACTTGCTTGGTTAGGGTTACACCAAGGTACTTTATGTCATTTGTGGCTATTGCGATGGGTGTTGTTTCTCTAATTTCTTTCTCAGCCCTTTTGTCTTTTGTATACAGGAGTGCTATTGATTTTTTTTGAGTTAATTTTGTATCCTGCCACTTTGCTGAAGGTGTTTATCAGCTGTAGTAGTTCCCTGGTAGAGTTTTTGGGGTCACTCATGTATACTATCATATCATCTGCAAATAGTGATAATTTGACTTCTTCCTTAAAAAATGGGGAACAGAGCTAAACAGAGAACTCTCTGTAGAGGAATATCAAATGGCAGAGAAGCACTTAAAGAAATGCTCAACCTCATTAGCCATTAGGGAAATGCAAATCAAAACAACCCTGAGATTTCACCTTATATCCATCAGAATGGCCAAGATCAAAAACTCAAGTGACAACACATGCTGAAAGGGAAACCCTTCTCCAGTGCTGGTGGGAATGTAAACTTGTACAACAACTCTGGAAAGCAATCTGGCACTTTCTCAGACAACTAGGAATAGTGCTTCCTCAAGATCCAGCCATACCACTCCTAGGCATATATCCAAAAGAGGCTCAAGTACACAGTAAGGACATTTGCTTAACCATGTTTGTAGCAGCTTTATTTGTAATAGCCAGAAGCCGGAAACAGCCCAGATGCCCCCCAACTGAAGAATGGATGCAGAAGCTGTGGTACATCTATACAATGGATTATTACTCAGCAATGAAAAATACAGAAATCATGAAATTTGCAGGTAAATGGTGGGACCTGGAAAGGATCATCCTGAGTGAGTTGTCCCAGAAGCAAAAAGACACACATGATATGTACTCAGTCATATAAACATACAACATAGAATACACCCACTAAAATCTGTACATCTAAACAATCTAAGCAAAAGAGCGAATCCTAACTAAAATGTTCAATCCCCATCCTGAAAGGCAAAGAGGATGGAAATCAGAATTAGAAGAAAACAGGAAACAACCTAGGAACCTGCCACAGAGAGCCTCTGAAAGCCTCTGCCATGCAGACTGTAAAAGCAGACGCTGAGCCTGATGGCCAACTGACAGGCAGAGTGAATGGAATTTTATGTAAGAAGTGGGAAATAGTAAAAGCTGGAGAGGACAGGAACTCCACAAGGAGAGCAACAGAACAAGAAAACAGGGAACTTCGCAGAGACTCATACTCCAACCAAGGACTATTCATGGAGATAACCTAGAACCCTGACAATGCAGCCACTTCTGATGAGAACTGATAAACTAAGATCAGAAAGAAGGCGAGGAGGACTTCCCCTATCAGTGTACTTTGGGTGGGGCATGCATGTAGAAAGGGGGGGAGGGTGGGATCGGGAGGGGAGGAGGGAGGGGCTTATGGGGGGATAAAAAATGAATAAAGTGTAATTAATAAAAGTTAAATAAAAAATTTAAAAAAACCCAAACAACTCATGTGCTTAGCAATCTAACATATGCAGAACTACAGCACCTGATTCCTCTTTCATCCTTACAGGTCTGTATCTTGAACAGCTGAAGTCCATTGACAGACAGTCTTTTAATCTTAAACTCTTTGTTTCTGATATTTGTTCACATTTACTTAATAATGCATGTCTTACTAAGTACAAAATGCCACAAGCATTTGTGTCCCTACAAAAGTAAAAACACTTAAAATAACCATAAGAATTTTATATCAAGTCCTGTGAATGATGATGTTTCTGGCAGGGAATGGCTTTATGATGCTTAGTTACTGCTACATCCAGGAAGTCCTCATAAAAACAACATACAGAGATTCATATTTGTGGGATGCATTTGGAAGTAAATAAAACTTTGTTCTTTCTTCTTTTGACAGCCCAGGATTCAAGGTGACTAGACAATGAAGGATATTCTCAAACCAGTGGAAAACCACAGTACACATTGAAAGAGCCTTCCAGAAATAGCTTGCATACTTTAAGGAAAATCAAGAAAGGAATGCCTCAGGACTAGATTCTGCTTTCAGTTACAGTGCATTCTCAGAATAGGAGCTAACTTCTCTAGGGTTGTGATTTACAGAGCTGTTTAAGAGCTTAAAAACCGGAAGAATAAAAAAGCTCTCTGTAAGTGCTGCTGTGTGTGCTGTCACTGGAATGAAAGCAAAATGATCAGATCTGGCATTGTTTTGCATAGAAGTTTGGACATTACCATTTTATCTAAACCTTTAAAACAAAAATAATTTTATCATTTTTTTAGACTTTTAAGTAAATGAAATTTAATAAAATATGTTGTCCTAATCTTTAGTTAGTAAGAACACTACATATATTAATTATTCCTACTTATTGTGTGAAAGACTTTACTTAGGGATATGCAGTAAACACACACAAAAAAAAAAAACACAGGTACACACATACACAGAAAGAGAGAGAGAGAGAATGCTAGTCAAATTCCCTAGACAAATTCCACTTGGTGGTCCAAAGAGCTTTTAATAGAATCATGAACATGGGTGTGAGTGGAGAGTACTCATGGGGCTAGATGACTCAAAAGCAGCTGCCTTACCAGAAAACCTTCCCCAACATGAGAGATGATTCACCAAAACAACCCAGCCTGAACGAAGCTCCGCAAGTCTAAAGCTCTGTCTCTCCTCACAGCTTTCCCAGTTGCAATTGCCTCCTCTTTAACTTCCCTAAATGTCATGGGGTGGGGGGGTGGAAGCATCTAGATTCAGTAAAGTTTCCACCTTTTTAGATATGTGATGTCTTCCTTACATTGTAAATCTCTTTAGTCTTCCCTTCACTCGTGGAGGACATGTTCAATTTTGAGGAAACTGCTCTCCTATACCATGGTTGTTCTCACTACACAAAAAAATAGGAAACAGCAAGAAGGAGAGTGATAGAGGAAGAGAAACGATGCTCACCTCTCTGTCTTCTGTGTGCATATATACCAGCACATACACACATGTACAACAAATACACATACCAAATAAACAAACAAATAAATAGCTAAATAAATAAATGCCATAATAATGACAGAAAATTAAAGGTGTCATCCAAACTCTATGCCTTCTAAATCTTCAAATGTTCTGTGCACTGATACGCCAATAATTGGTGAATAATACCATCAAACCACTAGGTATATTCATGTACTGAAGCTCATCAGATGTTCACTGAAGGCATTGTGTTAACATTTTGAACAAAGTACCTACATCATTGGTAACTGGCTTATAAAGATTTTCTGGATTAACAAAGTTAGAAAGCTCGGAACATGTATTGGGCAACACTTGTCCATAACAGAACTTTGAAATGCGCAGCCTGAGAGTAGAGGTCAATAAGTAATATGAATTTTGAATGTTGAGAAGACTGAGGGTATTCTGGGAGAGAAGCAGAGCTCTGATCATGGTCTTGCCATGAGAGCTAGATTAAAGTATTCCTCAGTGCTATTGTACATGCTGATGTTCACTATATGAATTTTGTTCACAAGAATTATTTTTAGGAGAGTAAAGTGCTGGACTTTAGCTAAATTATTTATTTGATGTTCTCCTTCAGAAGTAGAAGCATTGTCTTAAGCAAGGACCATGCATGAAATGGAACTAAGCCCCCTAAAAAGATGTAGCAGATGAACAGCTTAGGCTTAAAATGGGTACTCTAGTAAGGGAAGTGGGAACAGCATAGGACATGACTCACTTGCTAGCTTTTAGAGCAGTTTCCCCTGGTGGGATTGCCTTGACAGGACACAGGGGAAGAGGACAACTTCAGTCCTGGTGCAACTTGATGAGCTAGAGTGGATGGGAAAGGGAGTTCCCCCTTTTCTGAGGAAACAGGGAGGAAAGAGGGGGAAGGGACAGAGGGTGGGAATGGAAGGGGAGGAGGAAAGGGACTGCAAGGATGTAAAGTGAATAAAATTAATAAATGAGAAAAAATTGAAAAGGAAGTAAAAGGTCCTAGTTAAGATAATTTTTGAAAAGATGAAAGTACTGCACATGACCTTTATTAATTGTGTCCATCACATTTATGTCTTTTAGAAAATTAGCTCCATAAAATGGTGAGATTTTAAAAGCTTTACATAGCTGGATTTTTAGAACCTTATTTGTGTGTTATAAAGAAGGACCAAGAGCAATACCAAATATTTATGGACTGGAGAGATGGCTCACTTGGTTTGAATACTTGCTGTGCATGAGTTTAGAGCCCCGCCACCCACATAAATAAAAAGCTGAGAGGGGCTACATACATCCATGTGCAGCTGAAATTGCTGGCGTAGAATCAAGAGACTCACTGAGCCAGATGCCTTAGCTAAAGCATAAGTTCTAGGTTGTGAGAGACCCTGCCTAATGGTAAAGAAAGGTAGAACAAGACATCTGTTGTCTTCCTCTGGGCTTTGCATATGTATACATAGTCACACAGATCTGCCTACACAAGCATACATCAAACATACATGAACAAAGATTTAAAACCACATATTATATCACATATCCTGCATCTTTTCAAAATTCATCTTAACTATGGTGCTTTTAATTTGAAAGTAGAAGACCAAGTAAACAATAGAGCCAACACTCCAATTCAGAGAAAAACTTTCTATATTGAAAAAGGCCAGGATAGAAGATTCAAAATTGCTTATTTTTGCTGTTGAACAGAAAATATGCAGAAGATCTGGTTTGCGCTTCCCCTCATTGCTTTGATTTCCAGAAGAAAAATGCTATACAAGATTTGTGTCCTGAAAAACATCCAAAAGAAAAAGTGACAGACAAAAACTGCACGCACACTGCATTTACAAAAACTACATGCTCTCTGCCCTTCCCTACCCATGTCATAGCTGTGACCCAGCCCACACAACAGGTGGACAACCTCTTCTCAATCACAGGCAATACCTGCCAAAATACTATGCACAGACCTTCCCAATCTCTCCAATCCCAGACACAAATTTCAGTGTAGCCCTTAGCACTGCACTTAGAACACTCTTGGGAGTTTCCCCTCCCTGAACGCTCTGCCTCCCATGGAACCCAAAGAATATCTACCCTTCCTTCCCCTTCCACCAGCCGTCAACACCAGCAAGCATTCCCCATCACCACACCAGCCAAGCAGACCATAAAACAAGCAAACACACTCTCTGAAAATCCAAAGAGTAAACAGAAACTAAGGAACAAAACTCCCACCCAATAAAGACAAACCTAGAAATCATCTCCTAGAACTAAAATCACCCCAAGTCAGATGACTAGATGCCAGATGCCTATATATATATGTATATATATATATGCATATATATATATATATATATATATATATATATATATATATGTAGCCAGGACAATATGCCACCACCAGAGTGCAACTATTCTACCACAGCATGTCCTCAAGATTCCAACTGAAGCTTAAGCAAGAGACCTTAAAATCAAATATATGGCGATAACAGCGGTCCTTAAACAGGCAATGAATAAGTCTCTTAAAGAAATCCTGGAAAACACAAACAAAAAAAAATGGAGAAAAGGAATAAATCTCTTTAAGAAACCAAATTAAAACCAAGCAAATAATTGTACAAAACAAGTAGAACTTACCCAGTCCTGAAAGTGGAAACAGAAGCAAAAAAGAAAACAAAAACTGAGGGAAAACTGGAAGTGAAAAATTTAGGAATGTGAACAATAGTTACAAAGGCAAGATTCACCAACACAATATAAGAAAATTTCAGGCATGGAAGATTCGAGAGAAGAAATGGACACACTGGTCAAAAAAAATGTTAAAATTAAAAATTTACTGTCACAAAACATCCAGGAAATCTGAGACACTAAGAAACA
Organism: Rhombomys opimus; assembly: GCA_010120015.1. Lineage (NCBI taxonomy): Eukaryota > Metazoa > Chordata > Mammalia > Rodentia > Muridae > Rhombomys > Rhombomys opimus. The sequence goes on along the minus strand of REGO01000381.1, from coordinate 1,280,414 downwards.
ATCAAACCTATGAATAATAAGAATAGAGAAAGATTCCCAGCTCAAAGACTAAGAGATATTTTCAAAAAATCATAGAAAAAAAGTTTTAACCTAAAGAAAAAGATGCCTATAAACATACAAGATGTATACATGAAAACCAATAGATTGGAACAGAAAGAAAATCCCCTTTCCACACAATAAACAAACCACTTAACAGAGAAAATACATTAAAAGCTGCAAAGAAAAAAAGACCAACATATGAAAACAGACCTATTAGAATTATACCTGGCATGTGAATGGAGTCTCTATGAGCCAGAAGAGCTTTAATGGATGTGCTGCAGATTTTATAAAACAACAGATTCTAGCTAAGACTTCTTTACCAAGCAAGACCTTCAAACACCATAAATGAGGAAAATAAGATATTCCATGATAAAGTCAAATTTGAACAATTTGTATTGTCAAATGGAGCCCTGAAGAAGATGCAAGACCAAAAAATCCACTAACAAAACCAAAGTAAGACACACACACACACACACACACACACACACACACACACACACAAATATATTACCAACAAAGTAACAGGAATTAAAAACTGTTATTCATTGATACATTTTTTGAGGGTGCAGTGAGCTTTGTTGATGGTATTCAAGAGAGTAGGGCTGCCTCGGTCCCTCCTGCTATTCTTATGAGCATTTTTGTGTTTTTACAAAAGTAGCATGCCACTTCCATTTTCACATTAATCTTGGGACTTTTTAATTTAAGCAAATTAAAATTTAAACATAGAAATCTTTCCCCAGCCTGCAGGCTGCTGTTTTATCCTGATGACAGTGTCTTTTGCTGTACAGAAGATTTTCAGTTTCATGAGGTGCCATTTATTGATTGTTGATTTTAGAGCCTGTAGTGTTGGTGTTTTGTTCAGGAAGTTGTCTTATGTGCCAGTGACATCAAGTGTCTCTCTACATTTTCTTCTAATAGATTTAGTGTCTGATTTTATGTTGAGGTCTTTAATCCACTTGAACTTTAAACTCATGCTGGGTGATAAACACCCACCTGGGTATCAAAGGGTGCCAGAATCCTTATGGAAGAAGAGGGAGATAGAAAGAACTGGAGAGGCAGGGACTCTACAAGGAGAACAACAGGGCCAATGTACGCAGGCTCAGGGGAACCTGCAGAGACTGATACTCCACCTAAGGGCCATGCATGGAGAGGACCTAGACCCCCTGTTCAAAGGAAGAACATTCACTGTTCAGTTTCCAAATGGGTTCCCTAGAAATGGGTAAGGAGCTGTCTCCGAAATGAACTCAGTGGCTGGCTCTTTGATCACCTCCTTCTGAGGGGTGCAGTCTTGCCAGGCCACAGAGGAAGATGATGTAGCCAGACCTGATGAGACCTGATAAACTAGGGTCATAGAAGGGGTGGAGGTCCTCCCCTATCAGGGACTAGGGAAAGGGCATAGGGGGAGAAGAGGGAGGGTGTGTGAGAGTGGGAGAAGAGGAGAGACTGGGTTGCAGAGGGGTTACAAAGTGAATAAATTCTGCATTCATTAATGCAGAAAGGAGAGGGAGGGTGGGATCAGGAGGGGAGGAGGGAGGGGCTTATGGGGGGATGCAGAATGAATAAAGTGTAATTGATGAAAAATTTAAAAAAAGAAAGAAAACAAAGTGAATAAATTGTAATAAATAAATATAAAAATAAAATTCAATTAAAAACATGGAAAGCAAAATTTCTTGTGGTTCATATATTCAAGATATTTTTATTTCCATATCAAAATTAAGGGACAACTAAATTTAATACAGTATGATTGTCATTCTTTTTTTCTGTTGTTTTTGTGGACCTGCTGTCATTGTTTGTGTTGTGTTTAATCACCTAACTTTGCCTATCTACGCGATTGCAATTTTCTTTTTTTTGTTTGTTTTTTTTTTGTTTTTTTTTTT
>REGO01000381.1:1232520-1272199 GCA_010120015.1 Rhombomys opimus | reverse complement strand
GTCTTCCTGGGTTAGAGGTCCTTCCATTCACCAACTCAGAAGTTCAGGTATTCCACCGCTCAGAAACGGTGTGTGCTCATCGCCATCTTGGCTCCACCCCCCGCGATTGCAATTTTCTATTAAGGGACAGTAAATCTTCAGAGCCAAAGACAACTGCATAGGGCTTTTTATTGCTGTTTTGTTTTTTTTTTTTTTTTTTTTTTTTTTTTTTTTTTTTTTTTTTTTTTTTTTTTTTTTTTTTTTTTTTTTTTTTTCCTCTGAATTTAACTGCTATTTGTCGCTGTACTTTTAGAGAACAGCATGTCAAGTGCTCAAGCTTAATCAATATTCTGTCTCTTCCAGATTATGTTTTTCATTTTCTGAGCAGTCCACTGCATATCTAGCAATCCTGCCTATAAACTTAGGGCAGGATTGTTTTAATGTCTTAAATTAGCACTGTGCAGATCTTGAAGGAATAAACAAAAAGTGTACCCTGGAAAAAAATGTGTTTCTTCCTCTTAGTAATTTTTTTTATTTCTAGATTATTTGGATTCTTCCATTGAGCATTAATTTATGCTTTATTCCACCAAGAGTTTGGCAGTTCAGTACTGAGCCAGGCATATCCCATTGAAAGTTCAGATCCATCTGCTGTTCTAATCTCTGCTTTGTAATCTTGGATAAGAAAAAAAAAATCTTGGTTTCCAATTTCCTGACCGAGGAGGCTCGTATGCAATGTCTATAATGAATAGTTTTGATAGTGGACTCGGGGAAATGTGGAATCAGCTAGGAGGTGAGGAACTGTCTACATTAGATTGGTCTGCGGGTAATTCTGTGACACAATTTCTTACTTGGGTTGAGTTGGCAAGACCCAGCTTAAATTTAGGCAGCATCATTTCATGGGGTAGGCCCTGAACTGAATGAAAGATGGTGAGCTGATCAGCTGCATGCATGCAGTCAGTCAGTCTTTCACTCTGACTGTGGCTGTGACTGTCTGTTGCACACTTTTTGCTCCCTAGACTCCCATACTATCAGAGTTTACTCTGACACTATCAGCCAAGGCAGCCCTTCTTGTGGTGAGCTGCTGTTCTCAGGACGCTTTGTCATAGCAGCAGAAAACAAACTAAGACTGTATCTAGGTAGAAATGTGTCTTTTGTACACAAGTACCTTTTAGGCATAACATTGTCAATTAATAGGGATGTTATATAAATGAGCACGATATGCTCCAAGAGGAAATACTGAAAACTGGGAAATTGCCTCAAAGAAAAAAACAAAACTAGGTTAAGAAAATGAAGTATGTTGGGAATTTCAAATCGGTGGTTTTCATAATAAATTAGAAAATTCAGAGAGCCAGAATGTAAGATATACACTTCTGTCAACTCATGAAAGAAAGTCACCCTGCATTAAGGGTGGCCACAGGCTCTGCTCACATTCCTGTCACTTCCACAACTACTCTAAACACACAGGGATTTCTACTGAAGGATCAGTACACTGGCCCATTCAAGGGGAAAGGATGTCTCCGTAACAAATGGCCTTGGGATTCTGGGTTTTCACATGCTGCCTTTGGAATTTAATCCTCACAAAGCTCTCCAACTGTTTTCACTTTGCTGTCTTAGCTAATTTTTTTATATACAGAATTAATCTGGCATGGCTTTCTAATAAATCCATTAAAAGATCAAATATCAGTGACATTTATTAATTCAAAACAAGGCAATTTCACCTCTCTTGAAGTTCTCAGTGGAATAGGGAGATTAAATATCTATGTTGGGTAGATATTTTACATAGAACAAACTGGAACTTAATCTTAACTGTCTTAACAGCAAACAAAATTGAGGAACCTGCTAGATATGTTTTTCTTGTTTGGGTCTCCCATTAAGATGCAACGTATATTTTTCTTGTTTTGGTTAAACGTGTAGAAAGAGAGACTAATCAAGCTGCATTATGTTCACGTGTAAAATTGTCAAAGAATAAGATTATTAATAAGAAATTTAAAAGTCCATCACCAATTTGAAAACCAAAAAATCTTAAAAGAACCGGAAGTAGGAAACACTGAGAAGTGTGTGTGCTCTTCTCTAACAGCAGAGCTGCTACTGCTGGTAAGTTTGTATCTCTTAGACAAACGGCACCTCCTCCTTGTTGAAACCACTTCTCTTTATTATCTTTAATATCCTGCCCTCAGGCACTAAGAGCTTCTTATGGAATCACCCAGCCTCACAGGAGGTAATAAAAATGTGAAACCTCACCACTAATAAACCTTGACATTCTTTTCTCATCTGTGCCTAATTTTCTTTGGCCATAGATGGCACACACCTTGGGGTGGGGTTTAGGGTTCATAATAAGTTTTCTCATGCTTACATCATCTTCAATGACAGTGCCAGGAAACATGCTGTCTCCGTGTTGAGCTCAGAGGGCCCATTCTTGCTGATGAATACACAAAAGATCAGCCATTCTCAAACCACACTGTCCAAAGCATAGCTGTTTACCTTTACACACTGGGACTTTATAGTTTTGTTTTGGTTTCTTTTGAGCCTCTTTGGGCCGAAATTCAAACCGAACAAGAAGGAGAGGATAAGGGATGGCTCACTGGTTTTCCATCATTTGTGACAAAAAAAAAAAAAAGTGGCATCACTAACACTCCATATATTCAAGATCATGCAACAATCAGAGTCTGCACAGCAGAATCCCTAGCTCTCTCCCCTGAATACATTAATGTTAGTAGTCTGAATAACAGGGATAAACAGCTGTCTGGAGCAGAGTGTGTAGCCTGGATTCTCAGGCTCTGATTTCTCTTTCTAGAGCCCTGGCTCCTCCATCATCTCACTGCTGTAATCACAGGTATGTATCCAGGGATCCATTAGTGACTATTTTCCAGAATGACATTAATTTGCCAGATACTCGGAAAAATGGTAGTTGTTTTTTTTTTTTTGTGGGGGGGGATAACATATTTTGCAATTTTGCATTCTTCAGAATCTGCATACAGAGACATACCTTCTGTGGTCTCATGAGAGTGTATGTTGGGGCAGATAGTGTGTGTGGAGACCAGAAGTTGACATTAGGCATCCAGCTGTGTCACTTGCCACTGTATGCTCTTGAGATATGGTCTCTCATTGAACCTGCTGCTAAGCTGGCAGCAAACAAGGCCAATGACCCTTCAGTCTGTGTCCTCACACTGAATAGCAAGATGTAATGATCTAGGAGGAAAACTGTCCCAATAGAAGCAAAAGAGTCCGAGACACACTACTCCCAATGTTAGAGATCCAACAAAAACCCCATAGTAAACATCTATAGCATGTATGCCAAGGGCATAACAAAGACACATGCTACTCTGAGCCCTGCTTTGTCATATCTGTGCACAGTGGTTTTCTAGTGCTTTCAACCTCTTTGCTGTTGCAAATCATTCCTTCCCCTCTTCTGAGAAGTTCCTTGAGCTTAGTTGCCCTAATGTTTGGTTCTAGGTCTGCATATCTGCTTCAATCAGCTGCTGGAGGAAGCCTCTCTGAGGATGAGGAGGAGGAGGAGGAGGATGACTTGCCAAGACACTGATCCCCTGAGTGTAGCAGAATATCATTAGAGACCATTCTATTGATTTTTCTTTTTTTTTTTTTTTTTTTTCATTGTATATTGGTTCCAACAACAAAAGGGAAGGAAAAGAGATAATAGGATATAGAAAGAAATGAAAAAGAAATTAACCTAACTGCTCAGAATAAAAACATATAATGGCTACTGCCATTTCCTGGACATGCTGCTATAGCATAGCATTGCAGGTATGCAGTTCAGCACAACTTCTTATTTCTCACAAAATCCATCTTTGAGTGTTCAATGTGAATACACTGTTAACTGTTACATAGATATTGAGCTGAGATACAGCTTAGTTGGTGGAGGATTTTTTAGTACACACTGAGCCCTGGCTTCCATCCTCAACACTACCTTAAACACTCTCAGCCCGTGGAAGGTGGGAACAAAACAATTAGAATTCAGGAGTGTTCACGCTTTACCTAATGACATTGAGGTCAGCATAGGCAACAAGAGATCTGGTCTAAATATAAATTTTTATTAAATATTAATAAAGAAAAGAAACATGAGTACACAAAGGCATATACAGCTAATTTAGAGATATTTTAATTTTTTTGGATGCTACTTATTGCTAATATTATTTTTTCCACAAAGAAAACATATTCTATGATGTTTCCAACATTTGAAATTTCTTAAAAATTAAGTTGGCAAATATAATTAAATTGAGTACAAGCCCAGGAAACTTTCTATGTTCCTGAGAGTTTTGTATGGCCTTGAGAACAGAACTTCTACAGCTGCCATGTAAATATCAACTGAGCAGAGCCAAATGCTGGTGCTATTTAGCTATTAAGAAAACCTTGTTATTCACAAGTTGGCACTAATGGGTCTTCTACACCAGACTTAAGAAATGCATGCCAAGCAAAAGGGAAGTCCATCTGCTTTGAGGAGAGAAACTAGTACCTTATCTCAGGTTTAACACTAAAAACAGGGTCAGATGAAAGGGGCAATCAGTGGACTTGGAAAGGGGCAGGGAGGAGATAAAGGAGGAAGGGAGGGTTTGGGAGGGAATGAGGGAGTGGGATACAGCTGGGATATAGCTGGGATACAGTTAATAAAATGTAACTAATAAAAAATAAAATAAAATAAAAAACACTGGGTTGCTTCCTGAAATTGAGCCATAACCAAGACTCTCTAATTTAATATGAGTTTGCAAAAAGAGAAAACAAATTCATTCACATTAACTTCTTCTTTTTTTAATTTTGAAAGTGTTTTTTTTAATACATGAAAACTTATTTTTATTCTTAAGTGAAAAACCTTATGAAATGGGGCATTTCAGATGTTTTACATTTATATGTGTATGTGGTTTACATGGACATATACTTGCATGATGTAGCTGGTTATCATGACTAGTAAAACTGTTTACAGATACAGTGAAGATTAGTTCTTTGTTATTTTGTTAGGAGAAATGTTTTCTTATATATTATGCATGAAGCCACAAATGTGAGTATATCTGTATATCTGTTTTTAAACAACTATGCATCACTTTATTTGCAAAAAGAGTCTAAGAAATAAAATGATAAAAATCAAAACAATACATTTCTAGAAATATGTATGGTCATTCAACCCAGAGATGTAGTAAAGAGTTAATCAAAACTGTCTTTAGAATATGTTTGCTTGTTACCTATATTATTCTTGCTTGCAGAGAATTGTGTTAGACTGGAGTATACTACTGAAAGCAGTAAAACTTTATCTTCACCACAGATAAATCCACCTTCCAAGATGAAAAAGGGTATCTCTTGCTTTTACTCAAATGCTAACTATAATATATATATATATATATATATATATAATTATATATATAATAGTTATATATATAATTATATAAGCAAAGAGAAGGGAAGAGGAGAAAATCAGCAGAAGAGTTAAACAGAGATTATATCACAGTGGGTGATATGTCATTAACAAGTATCTTTACACATTTTAGGTCTGAGAGAGGGCCAGTAGAAAGAGCTAAGATCTAAATATCAAGAAAACAATCCAGTAAAAAGAAAATAAATGCAAACAGAACTAAGTAGTGAGCTCTCAAAAAAATCAAACACAAATATGAGAAATGTTTAAAGAGACGTTCAACATCCTTAGGCAGAAAGGAAATGTAGAATAAACCTGCTTTGAGATCCCATAATTCCCTGAATCAGGATGAAATAAGCAAATGATTTCATATGTTGGCAAAGAAGCCAGAAAAAAGGTTATTGTTTGTTGGTCATAGGTGCTGCAGTTGAGAGGGAAGCTAATCAAGAAGCTAAGCCTTCATTTTCTGAAGGAGCAGAGTGACTGATTACAGGAACCAGCAGGTAGGGACCTAACACAAAGGAGTTCAGCCTTCTTGGAAAAGACTGACACCCATGTAGCTGGAGTCAGTTACTTTATTCAGACATTATATAAGGTAAATTGGAACTGGGAAAGGTCACAACTACACAGGTATCTTGCTGTTGATGCCCATGAGAGCAGACAATGCACACAAATCTCAGCCCCTTTTGAATATGGCTAACCATAATCCAGGTTTTTCAGGAGTGTCTTAGGACCAATGTTTATGCGGCTCTAAGTTCCCACATATCACCAAGATCATATTTTCAAGAGAGACTAGGTTCAAACAGTCTCAGAACAGTTTCTCAGCTTCCACTGTTTAATCTAAACATAGCAAAGGCTTTGCTGAAACATTTCACTTAAAGCCAACACAAAGGCTTTACTGTATAGATTCACTTAAACCAGACATTAAGGCTTTACATATCGCTATGATGGTGGGAGTAGAAACTCAAAGAACCACTATGGAAAGCACCGTGTTTGTTTCTTGAGAAGCTGGTAATGGCTATACTTCAAAATTCAGCTATACCAGTCTTAAGAATGTATCCAAGGACCCTTCATCCGACTATAGAGAAGCTTGATAGTCTGTGTTCATTGCTGCTCGATTCATAATAGCCAAAAATTGGAAACAGCCTAGAGGTCCATCAACTGATGGATGGATAATGACAATGTACCTTTACATGGAATATTATTCACTTTTAGAAAGTAAATAAAAGCAAAAAATTCACAAATAACTAGATTGAACTAGAAAAAAATCATCCCTGGTGAGGCAATCTAAAATCAAAAATACAAAATATTTTATGAGGATGTTAATTTTTAAGCTTTTGGTATGTATGCTACCATCTAGATAACCACAGAGACTTGGTAACAGAAGAAAGGAGATACTCTTGCCAGAAAGGAGAATACAATATCATATTATGGGGAGATAAATGGAAGCTAGAAGAGAAGGATTAAATAGAAATTAGAAAGGCAAGAAGGTTAAAGAAGGGAATATAGAGAAGGGACAAGTAATGGTAAAAGACATTTGAAAAACCCTTTAGAAGTATATGACTGTAGAAGCTTACTAAATATATACATATATAAAAGGAATATAAATATACTCACCTTAGAACAGGGGAAAGAACTCTTTAACTCTATATCGTATGCTATCAAGTAAAATTTTCAGTACCATGTTGGAAGAGGTTACCTTTTGTTGAGTCATTTGTCACATGGAAACTCTCAAACATCAAGGCTTGATAAGACTATCGGTTACTATCGGTTTCAACCTGTGAGTAAGGGTCTGTTGTTTAAGATAACATTTACTTATGCCATTGAATATGGAGAGGTCTAGCTGGTGCCTAACGAGAAGTTTAACTCTTGCTTACTACTTCCCTGAAAATTATACTGATTCAATAGTGTAAAAGATTGTTATAGGTGTAACAACCGATTTTTAAAGTGTATTTAAGTACAACTATATGATATGGAAACTATACCTGTGACTACTAAAGCATGACACTAGGTCATGGGCCTGTGTGAAAATCTAATATTGTTCTGTTGAAGGAACCTAGCAATAAAATGTCACAACATATTGCTCAACTCATAGATCAGTGAATCACTCAACCTGCATAATGGAAGCTGTTACTTACAGTAGATGGGAACCCATACAAACACCACAACTAGACAATATACAGACAGTGGGGAACTTTGGAGCACTTAGCCCTATATGAGATGTCTTTTTTAAGGCCCCTCTCAAAGACCAAAGATAAGAAGAGGAGTTAGAAAGTTTGTAAGACCCAGAGGTGTTGGATGATTCCAAGAAAACAGTGTCCTCCAGACACAACAGGACTGATACACATATGAATTCATAGAAACTGTGGCAACATGCACAGGACCTGAAAACAAAACCAAACCCTGCAATGAGCAGTGAATGCGGACACAAAATCCCACCTCTAGCCAAGAAGCAGTTTGTAACTGTTTTCTCCAGGGGAGCATCACTGGGTGTATAAGCCACATTCCAGGCAAGTTCCATCCAGAAGAGTAGCTGGCCAATGGAAAACAAACTCCATATTCTGATACATGTTTTCTGTCCTTTTGGTATGTTTATTTGGTTGGTCTTTTTGCTTGCTTGTTTTTTTGGTTTTGTGGCTTTTTTTTTTCCTGAAAGAGAGAAAGACATAAAGTTGAGTAAGTCAGAAAGTAAAGAAGATATGGGAAGAGTTTGGGGAGAGGGAGACATAAAACCATATTGCACATTTTTTTAAGTTATATATATGTGTGCCAAAATAGTTGCATATTGAGATGTATGATTTGGTGTGTGTGTGTGTGTGTGTGTGTGTGTGTGTGTGTGTGTGTGTGTCGTGGTGTGCTAAAATATATATTTTGAAAATAAACTGGGCTTCCAACTAGTACTACTAGATCATATGCCTTCTCCCAGAAATCAAGCCAGGACTCCCCTAAAATTCTCTTCCCCCACTCTCCGTTAATCCCTCCTCCCTCCTTTAACTATGAAGAGAATTTTTGTGTTAATGTTTTCTACAAACCGAATACCTTTATTCTTTCATTTGTCATAAGATTTAATACATGCTTTTTGCTAGCATCATTTATTTAACTACTGATATTTTTTAGTTGACGGGTGGAAAGAAAACAGACCGTATGATTTCTCAAGATGAAACACCAGGTACATACCTAATGCATAGAAAATAGTCCATACGTTCAGCAGAAAGAGAAAGCTTTTTTTCATATGGAGCTTTACCTGAGAAGATGGTGAACTAATGTGTTAGAATTGCGGTGACAGAAAAATGAGAAATCTTATTCAGATACAGTGATGAGTGAGTCTGAGATGCTGTTGACACAATATCTTGAACCCTGAGTAAAGCCAGCATGCCAGGTGGCATTTCATTCTCAGCTATAAAACCTAATGTTCCAACCAACTCAATCAAGGTCACCCCTCTGTGCCTGGCTCATGTGCTGGTTTTCTTGCAGAGCTCCCACTGAGAGCGTTAAATGGCACGGAGGAGTTTCCATTAGACCTGCCTTTCAATATTAACCTTTAGGCTATCAAATTGCCTCAGGAAAGCACCATCAAATTACTCCTTTAGCCTATTATATCGCCCAACTTATATGACATAAAGTGGAAATAAACAATCCTGCTTAAATAGCGATAATGTTTTTAAAACATTTTCTTCTTTTTCTTTATTATTTAGCATAATTTATTCACTTTGTATTCCAGCTGTAGACCCTCCCTCAACTCCTCCCAGCCCCACCCTCCCTCCTTCTTCTCCTCCTATGACCTTCCCCTAATCCACTGTTAGGGAAGGTCCTCCTCCCCTACTATCTGACTCTAGCCTATCAGGTCTCATCAGGACTGGCTGCATTGTCTTCTTCTGTGGCCTAGCAAGGGTGTCCCCACAGAGGGAGGTGATCAAAATGCTGGCCACTGAGTCCATGTCAGAGACAACCCCTCTTCCTCTGACTAGGGAACCCACATGGAGACTGAGCTGCCCATGGACTACATCTGAGCAAGGGGTCTAGGTTTTCTCTATGTATGGTCCTTGCTTGGAGCATCAATCTCTGCAGGTTCCCCTTGGCCCAGATTTTTTTGGCTCTGTTGGTCTCCTTGTGGAGCTCCTATCCCCTCCAGGTCTTTCTTTCGTAAGATTCTTCTTCCCTGTGTTCTGCCCAAGGTTTGGATATGAGTCTCAGCATCTGCATCAATATCCTGCTGGGAAGATTCTTTCAGAGGCCCTCTGTGGTAGGTTCCTGCCCTGTTCCCTACCTTCTTCCCCTTCTGATGTTTATATCATTTGCTTTTCTGAATGAAGATAAGCATATTCCCTAGGGTCCTCCTTGTTGTTTAGCTGCATCTTCCTAGGAAAGATGCTTAATCCTCATTCAGAAGGGCAAACAGTGATCATATCTTTTGTGAAGTATAAGTAAGTAGCTTTCAAAGTTACTAGAGCATGCTACATATTATTTTTCAATAAGGCATGACCTTACCCAGAGGAAGAACTAAATGTTCTTGCACATGATTTTAGACCCTAAAATCAGGATGAGGATAAATAATGCTTTCTGTGCAGCTAAGATGGATAAATGGATAAAAACATATTCCCGACAAGTCTCTATTTTATTTTTATTTTTCAAGTTAATTACAGTTTATTCACTTCATATTCCTAGCTGTAGCTCAGTCCCTTATTCCCTCCCAAATTCCACCCTCTCTCCCTCATCTCCTACCATGCGCCTCTCTAAGTCCATGATAGAGGAGGTCCTTCTTCCCTTCCTTGTGACCGTATCCTATCAGCTCTCATCAGGACTGGCTGCATTGTCTTTCTCTGTGGCCTGGTAAGGCTGCTCCTCAATCATAGAGGTGATCAAATTGCTAGCCACTAAGTTTATATCAGAGACAGTCTCTGTTCCCCTTACTATGGAACCCACTTGGATACTGAGCTGCCATGGGCTACATTTGTGCAGGGGTTCTAGGTTATCTCCATGCATGGTCCCTTGTTGGAGTGTCAGTCTCAGAAAAGACCCCTGGGCCGAGATTTCTTGGTTCTGTTGCTCTCCTTGTGGATCTCCTGTCCCTTCTAGGTCTTTCTATCTCCCCCTTCTTTCATAAGATTTCCTTCACTCTGCCCAAAGTTTGGTTATGAGTCTCAGCATCTGCTTTGAATATCTGCAGGGTACAGTCTTATCAGAGGCCCTCTGTGGTAGCTCCTGTCCTGTTCCCTGTTTTCTCCCTCTTCCAACAACTTGACCCGAGTTAGGTCTCTAGAACTCAGAACACACATGATAGAAGGAGAGAGCTAACTCAGGCAAGTTGTCCCCTGACCTCCACATGAGAGCCGTAGTATGCACACCCCTGTCTTTACTCACACAAACATGCCAAGATGCATGTACACAAACATGCCAAGATGCATATACACAAACATGCCAAGATGCATGTACACAAACATGCCAAGATGCATGTACACAAACATGCCAAGATGCATGTACACAAACATGCCAAGATGCATGTACACAAATGCACTTATAACATTTGTTACCAACTCAGAATCAGCTTGGCTGTTTCTGTGGCTTATAATTGAACTATTCTGGTTTGCCACATAATCATGGAAGAGTCTGTTATGAATTCAGTATTCCATGACCCTGAAAAATATATATTTATGCCTTAAGCACCGATAGGAGTTATTTGGAGACAGAGAATAATGAGGCAATTAAGTTAGATTAATTCATAAGGTTGATACTTTGTTCAGGCAAAACCAATTTTCTTAGAAGTACAGAATGATGTACCAAGAGTTTCTCTTTCATCAAACCAAAATGAGAAAGTGCACACAGGATAACTTTGACTGATACATAAAGAACTAACGAAAACCAACTCCAAGACCACCTAGATATAGGGTCACAGGGTTTTGTATATGTAGTCCAAGTCTAATCAGTTTAACATAAATCTATCTGGCAAGGTACCAGGGAAACTTAAAATATATGTGTGCATGCTTTCCGGTTTGCATAGGTGTATGTGCACCTTCATTTGTATTCATGTGTATATGTGTGTAACTCACAGAATATACCTAGAGTATTGTTACTCAGGTAATAAATATGAATTTCTCCTTTCATGGGATTATTTTAAAAAATCTTTCTGTTTTCATAAGCTCTCGCATAAACAGAAACAAGTGTAACCAAAAAACAGAATTTGGGAAGATTATGATGTTTTCTGTGCAAAATAGAGTCAATTTTGGGAGGTGCTTTTGTTGTATGGGTGTTTTCAAACATTTCTGAAGACACACAGCTGGTACTTTGCAGATGGTTCGATGGTAGGAAGGAGAGTAATTTATAGTCAACTTTGAAATGTATTTTTCCCCACTGCTACTCAGTTGCATTACTTGTGTGATGTTGTACTGAACTAAATCTCTTTGTTTAGATGTAAATGTTACTTTGAGCTCATTCCGTCTTATGTTTGTTTGTTTGCATAATCTCTTTTTCCATTTCCAAGAAAAATCGGGTATGTTTGATTGAGGAAAATGATTATAAGTCATTATGCTTAAGATGGTCTCAGTGTTTGTAATTAAAACACTCCACACTGTGAAAATGTACATACATGTATTTACTTAATATGTGTGGTATCCTCAGCAGTGCAACAATGACAGGTCAACAGTTTAGTTCTCAGGACTCTCTCTGAAGGGCATGTTTCAGTGCTACTGGATCTGTCTTTGCCGTTTTTGAATCTGCATAAAATGATTGGAAGCTAGGTACCAGCCTAGTTTGGTCCAGGAGGGACTGGTGCTTCTCAAGAGCACTGTGTCTATTTTTCTATTCTCTGGTTGGATGGCAAGATCATTCATTTGGGTATTCCCGTGTGAAGGTGGCTCTGTTTGAACATTTGAGCCCAGGGACATCAACAGATGAGGCATCTCTGACTTAATTGTTTGAATAAAAATAGAAAGAAAGAAAGAAAGAAAGAAAGAAAGAAAGAAAGAAAGAAAGAAAGAAAGAAAGAAAGAAAGAAAGAAAGAAAGAGTGTGGGAGGAAGGGAGGAAAGAAGAAGAGAAAAAAGGAAGGAAAGAAGGGAGAAAGAAAGGAAAAAGGAATGAAAGAAGGAAGGAAGGAAGGAAGAGTATACATGAATATTCCTAAAACCATTCTTTGGGTACCATTCATGCATACACAGACAAACACATTTACCACATACTCACACATATGTAGAAACAATATGGACACTCAAGTATACATCACACACACACACACACACACACACACAATTAATGACATTTATGTAAGGCGTTTTTCCCTTCCCAGATGTAATGTACATCATCTAGCAGTCACACCAGAAACCTTTACAGAAAAGGGAATAACCTCATGCCATGATGCTAACATAATGTCTCCTGATTTTATTTCCTCAGATTAGAATCTCATCCATGTCACCTCTAGAGAACTCAATAATCTCATTTGTCAAAAGGAAGAAAATAATCCTTAGTTGCCCTTCCAGGTGTGATCTGAGAGCCACTAAAATGGCTTTCATAGACTGGTAAGACACTTAAGTTTCTGCATTCTGCATTCTCATGTATACTTTATTCCTTCTCGAGTCTATTACTTTGCGTTTTTAATAAATTTCAGCTCTGTTTCTTACTCATTCATTCTGAAATGTTCATCTGTGTTGAAGTCAAAGATCCTGTTGAACCTGCATCAAGAACCATAAAAAGACTATGTGAACTCTTCATACTGATGGGGTCAATAGTGTGTTACAACGTCTGCATCTCTGCCACTACTGACATTACAACTAGATTCTTTGAATTATTCTTTGATTATTGTTCTCATTATATATGTGAGAAGAACTATAAGCAGCACATACTGTGTTAACTTTCATTGAACAAGAAACCCCATCTGCTTGGAGTAATGTTAACCTACGCAACGTGGGAGATCAGACCTGGCATCTGCGCTTCCTGAGGGAATGTTTTGATTAGAATATTTTTAAATACCTCAGGAGGCTTTGATACTGGTACCTGTCATCTAATCTTAATGCATCACAAACATTTCACAAGGTGTCATTGCTTCAGTGCAAGTGACAGTGTTCTTGATTGACAGCTGTAGGGTTAGTTCCTTTTACCGTGCCCATAGCCAGATCTATGTCTTCCCTTCACTGTGTTTTCTTCCTTCTTTATAACCATATCTCAGGAATGCCTGTAAAAATGTCACTCTCTGGTATAGCAAAGCAATGAGAACCCTAGCAGAAATGACCCAAGTCAGTGCTGGAAAAATGTCAGAATTAACTACAGGCTTACAATATCAGTTTAGGATTATCAAATGGTAGAAATGAGGGATATTTTAAAATCATTTATCTTAAATTTATCTATCTATCTATCTATGTATCTATGTATCTATGTATCTATGTATCTATGTATCTATGTATCTATCTATCTATCTATCTATCTATCTATCTATCTATCTATCTATCTACCTACCTATTTTTTGTCGGTGTGTATGTGTGTGCGAGTGTTTATCCCAGAGTCTGTTTTTTGTTTTGCTGTTTTCTTAGGAGACAAGGTTTCTCTGTGTAGCCTTGACTGTCCTAGACTCACTTTGTTGGCCAGGCTGGCTTTGAACTCACAACTATCCATCTGCCACTGCCTCCCTGAGTGCTGAAATTAAAGGCATGTGCCACCATACCCAGCTGCCCGAATATGTTTATATGCCTGAATATACTCATTTCCATACCATGTATTGCTAAGGTAACACAGCTCTCAGGAATTGGTTCTTTCCTTCCACAACTTGGGCTCAGGTGATGGAATTCACGTGAGGTATGCATCTTTACTGCTTTAGATTGAGTCATATCACTGACCTGAAAGAATGATTTTGTAGCATTTTTCGTTTGCTCTCTTCTTGTCTTCCTCTTTTCAGCTCTAGGGTGATGTCACTAACCAGTATACACATCCTAGGAAGAAGAAACAGTGGACAAAATAAAGCTTAAGCTCAGAACATCCACACCAAGAGGATGGGTACTTGTTTTGCTGTTAATTACAAGAGCATACTTGAAGACTGGGCCATGAAGAAAGAATCCGTTTCCTCGAGATATTTCTCAGTAGCTTTTTGTGTTTTGATCTCATAAATGGAAAAATGGTGGATAATAATTGAAAAAAATATAGTGGCCAAAATGTTTAAAACGAAAGTCTGTGGCTGGGGAGATGGCTTCATCAGTAAAGCACTTGAGGTGCAAGCAAAGAGACATGAATTAAATCCCTAATACCTACATAGTCAGATGTGTGAGTGTGTACTTACAGTGCCAGTGTTGGGAGGCAATACAGACAGTCCTGATAAGACCTGATAGACAGAGTCAGGTAGAAGGGGAGAAGGACCTCCTCTATCAGTGAACTGGATAAGGGGCATAGGAGAAGAAGAGGAAGGGACGGTGGGATTGGTGGGGAATGAGGGAGGAGGCTACAACTGCGATAAAAAGTGAATAAACTGTAATTAATAAAATGAATAAATAAACTTAAAAACTACAGACTCCTCACAGAATAATAGCTTGTCATCCCCACATTTTTTTGGGCCCTAGTTTGAACTCAAACTCATGTTGTAGGTGAGAATGACTTTGGATTTCTGATTCTTCTGCCTACATTTTTTTGTTGGAGTATGGGTTTCACTACTGTAAGTGGTTCATGTGGTGCTGGGACTGAACCTAGGATTTGTTCATGCTGGACAAGCACATTGCTTATAGAGTTGAATTATCCCCTATTATTCTATCTCCTTTACTTTTGACTATGCTCCACTTAATACTACAAATAGAGATTATAGCCACTGGAGACATACATTGCTAAAATCTAAAATTCCTAAACCATCTATTCTTTTTCGAGTTTGAGTGATCAAAGAATAACTGTGGTAACCTACTATCTGTCAGCTCTGACAACAAATTATTCAAATACACCAATGATATTTGTAAACTTGCTCTCACCTTGTATGCTAGAAGCATGAAGTGTCACAAATATATGAGCCAATGATGAGTTGTCCCACACGTAGGATTAACTACTTTTTGGGAACAGATAGTTTCATTAAGCAATATGGAGTTCAGAGCCATCCTGCAGAGCCAGAACTGAGAGAGCCACTGTGCAGGCTAGTCCTGTGTCAACTTGGCATACAAACTAGAGACATCTGAAAGTAAGAAACCTCAGTGAAGAAAATGCCTCCATCAGATCTGGCTGTAAGGCATTTTTTTAAATTAGTATTTGATAGGGACAGGTGCCCACTGTGGGTGGTACCATTTCTAGGCTTGGTCCAGGTTCTATAAGTAAGCAGGCTGACCAAGTCATGAGGAGCACACCACCATGGCCTCTGCATCAGACTATGCCTTTTAACTATTATTTTTTCTTCTTTCTTAGGAGTTAGTGCACCCAATACAATAGTTTTCGACCTTCCTAATGCTGTGACCCTTTAAGACAGCTCCCCATGTTATGGTGACCCCAGCCATAAAATTATTGCCATAACTACTTCATAACTGTAATTTTGCTACTATTATTAATCTTAATGTAGATATCTGTGTTTTGTGATGGTCTAAGTCACCCATATTAAAAGGAAATTTGACCCACAGGTTGATAACTGCTGATTTAAGAGGTTAGAACACACAATCAGACTTATAGTCTAGGACTCTGTGGCGAATATGCCATATGTCATGCTACTTATTTGCACCTGATTAAATGTTTCATGGTTGACTCCCATTTGCATCTTCTAAATTTGAGGAAGGAATGACCCACCCTGCTAACCCACCCAGGAACACCTGAGAAAGGGTGCTGCCTGAATGTTAATTTTGGTTTTTGGAAACTGTATTCTGAGATGGTGACATCATTATGTAATCATAATAATGCTTAAGTTTATTAAGGACTTTCTGTGCATTTCAAACTAATAAGGAAATCATAGACATTTTTACAATCTCCTTAGCAGCCTGCCCAGTAGGAATTCTTGTTATCTCTACACTGTGATAACAGAAGTGAGGCTTCCCAGTGTCAAATAATTTAAATACTCAGTCACACAACTCATAGTGATAGAATTCAACTTTTTTTTTTTTTTTTCTGAGCAACTGAGCACATCCCACTAAACTGAGTTCTGTTTTTATCTTACAAGAAAAGTGAGGGATATTATCTATCCTTAAAAGTTTTGTCTTGACCAGGGCATGAGAGAGGGAGAGCTATCCCTGACCTCTCACTGGCACTATCACTCAGGAGAGCAGGCCCTGTACCTTCCCTGGGAAATACAGATGGAGCTGACTCTGGAGGCCTGGGGCAGGTGAGCCAAACATGAGGGCATGATAGCAGAAATAACCTACCTTGCTGCTGCTGATGGCTCTGGGCTTAGCCAGAGCAGTGCTGGAGAGCTCACGCTGTTGGTGCAGATAAGTAAGAGCCATTGCATTCATCAGCTCAGTACCACCCTGGTCCAGATGCCACACCCGAGCTTTGTCCATCACACAATCTATATCATCTGTGAACGGATGACACAAGAGAAAGGACCAGTCCTGCTGATAAAACACTGTAGGATCTCCATGACAAAGGGCAACAACAAGACAATCTAGAATAACCAGGATGAGGCCAGATGAGGATCCAATATTGATGGTGTCCCAGAATAAAAAGATTGTAAACCAGGCCACTTACTCATTGCAATGAACATTTCCAAGTGAAGATGTGTTGACAGAGAGATATACTGTTGGACATACTGTGACATACAATATCTTCCATGATGAGATGTTTTCTATACTTTGTGTGTAAACGGAGCTTTTATTTGACTGCTTTAGTATTTTTCTCGGAGCATTATTGCTTATCTTTGCTAATCTAGGCCTAGTCCTGGAACCTTCTAAACTCTGTGCAATCTAACCTAGGTTCAGAATGTACTCAGCCTCCAAGACTTACTGCTGCGTAAGTAAGCTCACCCTTCTTCTCTGAGCTGGTAGCTAGCTGATTCAACTCAGCTGTTCTGGCTCAAACTCCTCTCCTATCTAAATTATTCAATCTGGCTTTTCTCTCAGCCTCTGATTTGCTCTGCTTGGCCTCAAACTAACTTCAATCTTTTCTAACCTTCTGGTTCCATCTCATTCTATAGCTCATTCTGTCTTCACCTGTTTCTAGCTTGTTCTCTCATGCAACCTCTTTGTAAAACTCTCCTAGTAAAACTGTCTCATCTCCACCTCCTCATCTCTCTCTCTAGCTACATTACTCCTTAAATAGTTTCCCTTTCCTTGCTGTTCTTGTGAGAGTTGGGCATATCCTATTTTGTCAAATCTTTCTCTGATTTGTCACTTTTCTGCCACTCAATTCGACATCACTTTCAAACATGAGACCTTCCTTCTACAAAGTAACTTTGCCTTTATTGTTTTGGATTAAAGGCATGTACCACCATACCTGAACCTAAGGTTTGCTTCACCTGAAGCTTGCTACCTACCAGGCTGGCTTTAAACTCAGATCTGCTAACTACTGTCTCCTGGATTAAAGGTGTGTTTGTATCCCAGCCAGATCACACAGTGGTAAAGAGTAGCAAAAATCTTTGTTTTCATAGTATGGAACTAATTTTAGAGTCTCCATGTAATTATATTTGTGCTCACATGTCTATTGTCTTGGAGGTTGGTCTGATTCATGTTACTGGCCCTCAAGATCAGGGTATACCTATCCTTCTTGTGAAAACCTACCTGATTGGCTGATTAAATGGCTTATCCCTGGGAAGGGCAGAATGGGGTAGGCATGGCTTCCCAGGCTTTTGAGGACAAGAAACATCATGGCAGTCAGACAGATGGGAAGAAATATGCAAGCTATAATTCAAAACTCTCTGGCTACAAAATACTTAGCTCTTTCTTGGAAGGGTCCTCCTATACACATTAGCAGCTACATTCTAAAAATAGGATGAATGGAGCTTTGCTTGTTATAGCTTAAATTGGTACAACTGACCTAAAACTTATATTTTGTTTGATTTTTTTAAAATTTTGTTCTTCATATAAAGGTTCTGAGTACAATGATATGGATTTGAGATAAAATATTTAAACACAATGAAGACAGCTCTTTCATTTAATCCCAACACAAAGAAGAAAGAAACAGGCAGATCTCTGAGTTAGTTATGGATCGATGTGATCTACATGACAATTCAGGGCAGGAACTCCTGCTGATTAGACACCTGAAAAGACAGTCTAGGATTCAAAATGTAAGGAAATGTCACACTGCTCTAAAGAGTCTAGCTTGCTGAGAAAGAGGAACTTCCACAGGAGAACTGATGTCAGGGGGCATTTTGGCTTAAGAGATATGTCTGTTGGTAAATGTAAGGACAAAAATTAGGCTGAGAGACCAACATAAAAACTGTATGCCTCCCACATCAAAAAACAAAACACTAGAGAGAGTGAACGCAATCATCAATCATCGGACCACTGAGGCAGAGCCCAAGACTCCTGAAGAGCCAAAACATGAGACCAAAAAGCTAAAGACTCTTTCAGAGTATGCTCAGGCACTGCAGCTTGGTTGGAATGGGCTTCTAGTGTTGAAAAACAGCTGCTTTCCAACATCTATGCACATCCTGGAGGGCGACCAGGGAGTTATCAGTGGTCTCCTCAAAGACCGCATCTGGCAGCAAGCTGACCCAGCTAAAGATTGCCCAGTGTCTTTGACTGGACCAGCCTAAGCTGGATGAGGTTACCTCTCACATCAAGCAGGGAGCCCCAAAGGCTATGCAGTGCTCCTAGCCATCCAGTTACCCCTCCCCACCCCCGTGGGTCTGGCACTGAGGGGATGCCCACGGTGGAGCCAGGCCTACAGAGGCAGCTTCTCAGGATTCTGGTCTCCTACTTAAAACAGAAGCAGGCTGCAGGGGTGATCAGCCTGCCCATGGGAGGGTCTAAGGGCAGAGACAGCAATGGCATGCTCTATGCCTTCCCACTCTGTGACTTTTCACAACAGTACCTCTAGTCAGCGCTAAGGACATTGGGCAATTAGAGGAAGAACACATGGTGACAGTAATAGGCTGTGTCAGAGCAGCCTGTGCCACAGTCAGACCTCAAGCTTTGTAACATACAGACCCCAGCAACAGTGCTACAAGGGAGTCAGTATCAAGAAGATGTCTTTGATGAGTGACCTAGTGTTCCGTGCTCTGACACAGATATGAGGTAAGGAAATAGATACTCCTTTGTGAGAAAGAACTCAGAGTTGTGAAATGGTGTGCTAGAGCCCAAATCCACATCAGCTGTGTTAAGAAGGAAACCTATGACTGGGAGAGGAAAGTGACCTGAGGAATTTTTGCCTTTGCTGACTTAAGTAAGAAGCCAGGGCAGGCAACAGTTGTAACCACAGAACACACCCAGGCTCAGTATGTGGCAGTTTGTTAGTCCAAGCCAGTCAGGCTGAGGAGAATTTCTGCTCAGAGGTTCTGGCCAGGCATAGGATTTGGCTTATTCCCTGAGGCAGCACTTGTAATCGCTGGGCTCTGAGACAGACCTTGGAGGTTTTATGGAGTTCATAGCTGTCTACAAGGACAATCTTAGTAGCAAAATTACAGTTATGATATAGCAATATAATAATGTTATGAAATAATGTGGGGGTCACCACAACACGAGGAACTGTATTAAAGGTCCACAGTATTAAGAAGTGGGGAGCAGCCTTACCAGGCCATAGTAGAGGACAATGCAGCCACTTTTGATGTGGACTGATGGACTAAGATCAGAAAGGAGAGGAGAACCGTTCCCTATCAGTGGACTTGGGGAGCAGCATGCATGCAGAGGGAGGAGGGAGGGTGGGATTGGGAGGGGAGGAGGGAGGGGCTTATGGGGGGATGCAGAATCAATAAAGTGTAATTGATGAAAAATTTTAAAAAAGGAAAAAAAAATAAGGAAGGTTGACAACCACTGCTCTAAAGCATTTAACATGAGAATGTTAACGTAGCTGCCTATGTTTACTTGAGCTATGGCCACTGCCTCCAAGGATTAAGGCAGTCAGTTGGCCTGGTATCCCAAACTACTTCAGGGTTCTTTCTAGTACCAGCAGAAACAAGGGCAGGCCTCACTTTGAAAGCCTATTGCAGCTTTTCTTAGAGATGTTAAACAATGTCACAGAACAGTTGTGGCACACCTGGGTCACCAGAACAAAGCAGGTGAGCCAAACATACCCTTCTTAGACAGAACCAAGTCTCCTCAGCCCCAACTTCATTAATCCTCTTTAGAAAGGGACACTCTTTGGCTCTAGTGGTAACCTTTTTCTTGGTGAAGAACCACACCCTACTGTAACCTTCCACCTTCCTCTTTGGATCACCTTAACCACTTCCTTCCTGTTAGCTACAAAATCCCCATGACATGTGCATGCCAACTTTTTATATGGAAGGAATAAAGATTTACAGATGTCTTTCTTCTGCTCATATAAAGAGAAAAAAAATCCTTAGTTGATCTGTGTATCCTGAACTTCTCAAACAGTTATAATTTTAGGACTGTACCATAATTGCAAGAAATTACATATTTTCAGAACAAAAGAACCAGACATCAGTGATGCTAGATCAAACCTGACAGGACTCATCCTTTCAGCACGCTGACACATCTGTTCCAGCAACCTGCATGTTCCAGCATTCTGCTTGTTCCAGCCTCAACTGCTTCAACTGCAGTTCCTCATCAAAACTTGCTCCTAAAACATCTTCTACAAAAGCTGCTGACCTCAATTGGTCTGCCTTTCAAATTGATCCAAAAAGGACTTCTATTAAGCCAGTAATTTCTCAACATTCAAAGACTAGACTACAAATGTTACTGCTAGTTTAATTTCCCCAAATTTCCTCTGGGACCCCAAACGGGAATTCTTTGTGTCCCAAAATCAGCTAGAAAAATCTAAGGGAAAAGAGAATTTTACTTCAGGGATAAGTTTTTGGCTGTTTTCTGGGGATACAAAGGTTTATTACCTTTTGGAGATGGTTATAAGTTATTAATGGTCTTATTCAGAGAGAAACCAAGGTTAGACTCAGGGATTTCTCTATTTTCTTTTCTCTATCTTTCTTTCTTAGATAAGAAAAAAATGTTGAAAGGAAAAAAATGGAAATACTAGGGTATCTTATAAGAAGGATATGACAAAAGGTAGATTATTGAATCCACTTGACGATTGGCTTTATTTATTATTCTCAAATAAGATTAATATTAAATCATTGGTATAAGGTTTTATATATCGATGCAAAAATAAGTATTTGTGACATATTGGTATAGATTTTGGTATATCAACAAAAATTTAAAGTTTACTTCCAATACTTTTAAAACTGTTTTGGATATTAGGTAATAAAAGCTAATTTTTAGTTAATCAACTCATGGTCATGTCAGACACTAGTCTACTTTAACACAAAAATATACATCCTAGGTTTAACAGCTAGATAATTCTTCAAAAACCTCAGAGACCTACAGAATATGGCATTTGAAAAATGTGTTTATTATTTCAAAGATTCTTTGACAATGAGACATGGCATCTCCTGACAACACCCAGCCTACCTCAAAGAAAATGATGAGTATTAAAGAAACTTTATATGGAGATGGTTTAAAATGTGGCAAACCAACCGGTTAGGCAAACAAAATGTCCTCACTTCATGACAGACAAAATTCTGCCCAAAATGGGGAAGATTAAATGTAGGCCAAGTTGACTGCCAAACTCTGCCTAGTCAGGGAAAGTGAGTCCTAAATAGTTCTTACCTCACATATATGTCTGTCAAAGATAATGGGCTAGAAGGCTGATAGAAGATGATATTTGAATGGTCTAGAGAATTTTAGGGGGCTGTCCAGGCAGCAAACTGTCTCTATCTTTTTCTATTATTTGGAAGCTGCTAGAATGTGCTTCCTATTTACTCAAGTACTTAATTTTATTCCTCCTCAAGTCTCTGATGGAGCTGATAGTCACAGTATTACAATTAGCTTAGTTACTTGGAAATTAAAAAGATGTGATAGGCTAGATAGATTTTTTTAGGTTGATAGATGCAAACTATAATAAAAATAACTTAGGTTCAAAATCTTAGACCCTCATATATGAAATAGGTTTTTAATTCAAGATTGCCAAATACATTTACACACACACACACACACACACACACACACACACACACACACACACACAGAGACAGGTCCACATAAAGCAACACTGAAACATTGGGTAAGTGATTGTAAGACCTGAGAACACTGCACTGTTGGAGAAAAATAGAAGCTATTTGAAAATTGTAATGTTATGTTTGTATTTAAAAGTGTATGGGAAAGAACTCAATATAAAAACCTAAATTTTGAGCATAATTTGATATTCAATAATAGTAAATACAGCTCTTCTAAACACAGTGGAGAATTTTTCTGACTGCCATAAGTCCATCCATAATTTTTGTGCATGTGTACAAACACACACACAGATGTACAATTATCATGAATAATTTTTTAAAAGACAAGTATCTAATTTCATTTGGTTAACATTGTTTTTGTGAAATGTGATTTAATAAATTAAGTGAAACGTCTAAGGATCTCAAACTGTAGCACAAAAAATTTCTTTATAAATATAATGGTACTAACAATCGCTTATCACTTTTCCTGGTTTCATTATCCATATTCCTATACATTTAAAAATATCACTCTAGCTATAAACAGTTTCTGAATTTTAAATTACACATTCTTCTGAGTACCATAAAATTTGCCTATACACTCTGTGATGTGAAATACCATTTGCCATACCTCTCTTTGCTTTCTGGCTCTGGGTGCATTATGCCCAGCTCATTACATTCTTGTTTCCAGGCCTTCTCTGCCATAACAGTATGTACCCTGGAACAATGATCTTAGATAAGCCATTTCTTCTGTATGTTATTATTGTCAGATATTTCTTCACAGAAACAGGTCAGAAAACTAATGTACTAGCTTTGCATTCTTGATCATGCCTCCTTTATAAATATTTGGGCAAAATCCACTGAATCTCCCATGTGATCCACATATGAATAATTTTTATGTTGTGGATTGTTGAATGTAACCCTTCTAAGTAGTTTTCCAGTTGAAACCTGATCTTCTTGTTTAATTATAAATTCTACATCAATCCCTAATATCTCTCTTAAAACTTGAATTCCTTCATCTTAAATTATTTGGTACAATTCATAATGAATTCCATTTACTTTTGTCTCAAGGTGGCCTTTTAGAATCATCCTACTATGACCTTGATTACCAGATAACAGGGTACAGAACGAAGCCACTATACTTATTTCTGGTGCACAGGAGAGCATGACATACAAACTCTTCTTTAGCAAGCCCACTACCTAGTGGTGCTCAAGGGAAACTTGAGTGAACCATCATATGTCATCTTCCCTGGACACAGTTTTGAAAATTAAAATAAGCGTAACATTGTCTGGGCACTTGAGAGAAAGCTCTCCCAGAAGTACCTCATCTTCGAGACTAGAATTGTCGCATTAATGTCATACAGGGCCTGATCTTGAAAATGGAGCTCTTTGCCCTTGCAGCATTTTCAGTCATGCAGAGCTTGTTTGTAGCTCACAATGTTGACTTGCAATGAGTTCTTCACAGAGTTCTTTCTACATGGAATTACATAGATTGAAAGTAGGTGATGGCAACCTGTTAAAAAGTGATTATAAAATTTTCTCAAGATATTGTTAATCCTGATAGCTAGATTCAAACCAAAAACAGCAGTCTGCCGGCTCACATTTCCTGTAGACTTTTTTACTTAAAGATTTTATCTTCATTTTCTTCTCAATTAAAGAAAAAAAATTACTAGGACAATGGATGAAACTCTGCAGTAACAGTGGCCTAGCCTGTGTTAGGGTACAGATTTACAGTCATCACAGAAAAACAAACAAAAAAAAAAATGATAAAAATGAAGTGCCTACTCATGTCAGCAATCTTTCTTCAAGGCAGGCCAGGAATGAGTGGTGATGATATCAACTTATATTCTAGTCCTTCCTTTCTAAATATTTCATGTGTTTGTGTACGAGAGAGATCCATAGATGTAAATCTGTACATGTGGGCACATTCACATATGAGTAGGTATGCATTTGGGAGCCAGATGATGGTATTGGATGTCTTCTTCAATTATTCTCATTATTATTATTATTATTATTATTATTATTATTATTATTACTATTACGGAGATGTGCCTTTCATTGAATGTGGAGCTCAGCACCTTTTACTAATTATCTAGACTGTCTAGGAGTGAGCTTTGGGGATCCATCTTTCTTCTCTCCTCAGTGTTATGGCTGCAGAGATACATTGCCATGCTTAGTTTTACATGAATGATATAGCAGATCAGTTCTCATGCTTGCACTTTACCCCCCAGCCATTTTCTCGGCTTCAGTATAGCCCATTTTGGATAGCCAGTAGGATGGATATTTGGAGGACAATAGTTTTAGAAAATTCATTTAGCTAATATTGTTATCAGATTTTTCTTTCTTTCCTTTTTTTGTTTTGTTTTGTTTTGTTTTTTGAGAAAGGGTTTCTCTGTGTAGCTTTGGCTTTCCTGGACTTAATTTGGAGTTCAAGCTGGCCTTTCACTCATAGTGATCCACCTGCTTCTCCCTCCCTGAATGCTAGAATTACAGGCGTGTGGCACTGCACCCATCTGACAAAAGATATTTTTATAGCATATAGACTCAAAGATCCATAACACTAAAATAAGACTATTCTTAAGACACTTTAGATGTCACTCAATGAAAGGATGGATACAGAAATTGTGGTGCATTTATAAAATGGAATACTACTCAGCTATTAAAAACAAGGAAATCATGAAATTTGCAGGCAAATGGATGGAACTAGAAAAGATTATCCTAAGTGACATAAACCAGGCCCATAAATGTGGTATGTACTCACTTATGAGTGAATTTCACCCATGTAGTACAGGATAAACACACTACAATTCATGGACCCAAAAAAGATAAATAACAACAAGGACCCAAGGGAAGATGTTTAACTCTCACTCAGAATGGGAAACAGAATAGATAGTGGAAGAGGTTGAAGAGTGGGAATAAAGTAAGAGAGGGACTGCAGAGAGAAATGAGGGTAGAAATCAGACTAGACCTGAGGAGAACAGGAGGACAGAAGGCCTGCAGAGGGAAAAGAAAGTGGGGTTGAGGGCATCTCTATGACAACCTGGAAATGTAAGACAGAGTAGACTCCTGGGAGGATATGGGAATCACTCTAGCTGAGACTCCTAGCAGCAGGGGTAATAGAGACTGAAGGGGACACGTTTGAACAGGACAAGACACCTAGTGGAGAGAGGGGATCACCAATCCACCCATGAAAACTTCATCTCCGTATTTGCTCTATCTACAAGATATGAAGGGATAAAGATGGAACAGAGATTGAGGGAACATCCAACCAATTCCAGGCTTAACCTAAGACCCACCTTCATAGGAGTGAGCCAACTCCTGACACCATTAAGGATATTCTGCTATGCTATGCTTGCAGACAGGAGACACGCATAGCTGTCCTCTGAGTCTCCACCCAGCAGCAGATCAAAACAGGTTCTGAGATTCACAGACAAACATTGGACAAAGCCTAGGAAGTCTTGGAAGAAGTGGCTAGAAGAATACACAAACCTGGAGGGGACAGGAACTCCAAGAGAATACCAACAAAACCAATTAGGTCCCAGGAAGTAGGGGTGGGGCTTGTGGAGATTGAACCACCAACCAAAGACCATGCATGGACTGGACCTAGTACCCCTACACATTTGTAACCTATGGGCAGCCTGGGCTCCATATGGGTCCTCTAGTGAGGCAGACAGTGACTGTGTCTGAAATGGACTCTGTTGCCTGCTATTTGATTACCTCCCCCTGGTGGGGCTGCCTCACCAAGTCACAGGGGAAGAAACTGCATTCAGTCATGATGCAACTTGATGTGTTGGGGTGGGTTATTGGAGGGGTGCTCCCCATTTCTAAGAAGTATGGCAGGGTGCATAGTGAGACCTGTGAAGGAGAGGAGGGAGTAAGCTACACTTGAGAAGTAAAGTGAATAAATAAATGAATAAATAAATAAATACATAAAGTGTCCCCGTGTAGAGCCTGTAGGAAAATGCATGACAGAATGGCCAGAGAGATTAAATATCATAATCAGACTAAACATATTGTGCAAATATTGACTATGAATGTTTGAATAAGAATACTCCCTATATATTTGAAGGCTTGGTCACCAGGGAGTGGTACTGTTTGAAAGGATTAAAAGGCTTAGAAGTGTTGACTTGAGAGAGAAAGTATATCACTGCAGGGGTAGGGGAGGTGCTTTGAGGTTTCAAAAGCCCAAGCCGGGCCCAGTGTCTCTCTTTCTGCCTGAAGATCAAGATGTAGCTTTCAACTACTTTTCTAGTTCTATGCCTGCCATGGTCTGTCACCATACTTACTGCCCTAAATAGAGTAGACTAAGCTCTGAAACTATAAGCACGCGCCAATTAAAGCATTGTCTTGAGAGAAAAAAAAAGGCAACTTTTTTATGTACTATATCATGATTACACTTCCCTCTCTCTCTACTCCTCCTGGTTCCCCCCATTCCCTTTTAATCCAGATCCACTACCTTCCTGTCTCTCATTAGAAAAGAACAGGCTCCTAAGAGATTTCAACATAAAATATCAAACTAAAATATAATAAAGTAAGAGAAAAAAAATCATCATATCAAAGTTGGGCAAGGCAAACCAACAGAAGGAAAATAGCCAAGACATAGGAATTAGAGACCCAGTCTTTCACACATTCGAGTATCCTGAAAGTACCGAGCTGAAAGCTATAATATATAATTCAGAAGGTGTGATACAGACCCATGGTGGCCCTGTGCTTGCTGTTTCAGTCTCTATGAGTTCATATGAGCTTTTCTCAATTGATTCAGAGGGCCTTGTTTTTCACGTTTACTCCATCCTTTATGGCTCTTACACTTTTGCATCTTCCCTTTTTTCAGGGTGCCCTATACTCTGAGGTAAGGGACTTGATGGAGACATACAGCTCTGTGTTCCAATGTCTCTCTTTCTTTCTGCATAAAGTATGGTTGTTTCTCTCAGTATTTGTTCTCATCTGCTGCAGGATGAAGCTTCTCTGATAAGGGCTGATGAAGGAGTCCTGGCACTGGACTCCCTCATTATTTGGAGAGTTCATTAAGTTTGTCTTTACATATTTCAGAAATTTTCCAGTGCACTCGTTTCTCATGCCACCCCCAAATGCCCTTAAATCTAGCTGATTCACATTTCCTACCTCAAACCTCCTCCCCTCCCCCATCCCAACCTGAATCTCACATTTCCATTTCTCCCTCTCCCAACCAACCCATAAAATATGATCTATTTCCCCCTCCCTTGGAAATCCATATTTTTCCACTATTCCTTTCCTCTATACCTGATCTTTCTGGGACTACACATAGTAACTTGATGATCAGCTATTTAAAGATTAAAATTCAAATATAGAAAATTCATAACATAATTATCTTTGTTACTTTACTAGGGATGATCTTTGAGCTCTATAAATTAGCATGCATAATTCATTACATCATTTTTTTTTACTTTTTATTATTTATTATTATTAGTTACATTTTATTAACTCTGTATCCCAGCTGTATCCTGCTCCATTATTCCCTCCCAATCCTACCCTCCCTCTCTGAGCTTCTCCCTGGCCCTTTCCAAGTCCACGGATTGGGGAGGACCTCCTCCCCTTTCGTCTGGCCCTGTTTTATCAGGTATCTTCAGGGCTGGCTGTAAAGTCCTCCTCTGTGGCCTAGCAGAACTGCTCCTACCTTGGGGGGGGGTGGTCAAAGAGACTGCCATTGAGTTCCTGTCAGAGATAGTCCCTGTTCCCCTTACTATGGGAAACCAATTGGATATTGAGCTATCACGAGCTTAGTCCGAGCAAAGGTTCTAGGTTACATCCATACATGGTCCTTGGTTGGAGAAACAGTTTCAGAAAAAAATCCTGTGCCCAGATATATTTGGTCCTTGTGGGGCTCCTATCCTTTCCCCGTCAAAATAACTCCCCTTCTGCTGGAGGTTTGGTTATGAGTCTTAGTATCTGTTTTGAAATGCTGCTTGGTAGGGTTTTTCAGATGCCTTCTGCGGTAGCCTCCTGTCATACGTCCTATGCAAATCTCATTTGTCTTTCTAAGTGAGGATTGATCATCTTACCTCATGTCTGCTTTCTTGTTTATCTTCCTTTAGGTCTATAGACTTCATTATGGGAAAGAATCTTCACCAACCATTTATCTGACAGAGGGTTAATATCCAGTATATATAAAGAACTAAGTCATCTGAAAAGCAACAAACCAAGGAATCCAATTAAAAAATGGGGAACAGAGCTAAACAGAGAATTCTCAGT
Organism: Rhombomys opimus; assembly: GCA_010120015.1. Taxonomy (NCBI): domain Eukaryota; kingdom Metazoa; phylum Chordata; class Mammalia; order Rodentia; family Muridae; genus Rhombomys; species Rhombomys opimus. The sequence continues at coordinate 1,243,602 of REGO01000381.1, read as the reverse complement.
AGAGGAATATTGAATGGCAGTGAAATACTTAAAGAAATGCTCAACCTCATTAGCCATTGAAGAAATGCAAATCAAAATGACCCTGAGATTTCACCTTACACCCATCAGAATAGCCAAGATGAAAAACCTCAAGTGACAACACATGCTGGAGAGGTTGTGGAGAAAGGGGAACCCTCCTCCATTGCTGGTGGGAATGTAAACTGGTACAACCACTTTGGAAGTCAATCTGGCGCTTACTCAGATAATTAGGAATAACACTTCCTCAAGACCCAGCTATACCACTGCTAGGTGTATACCCAAAACTTGCTCAAGTACACAACAAGGACATTTGCTCAACCATGTTTGTAACAGCTTTATTCGTAATAGCCAGAACCTGGAAAAACCAGATGTCCATCAACGGAGGAATGGATATAGAAATTGTGGTATTTTTACACAATGGAATACTACTCAGCAATCAAAAATGAGGGAATAATGAAATTTGCAGGCAAATGGTGGGATCTAGAAAAGATCATTCTGAGTGAAGTATCCCAGAAGGAGAAAGACAAAATGGTATATATTTGCTTATATAGACCTACAAGATATGATAAATCATAACATCATTTTTAACAGCTAAATAATACTTGCATAAATAAACTATGTTTTCTTTATCTATTCTTGAGTTGAGGGACATCTAGGTTGTTTCCAGTTTCTTGCAATAATAAGCAGAGTAGCAATGAACATGAATTAAAAAATGTGCTGTTTGTAGGATGAAGCATTCTTTGGATATATGTTCAAGAGTAGCTGGAAGTGGGAAGATCCACTTTAAATCCAGATCATTTGAGATGGATAGATACACTTTTAATCTATGTCTTTTGAGGTAGATTGGTGTACATTTAATATGGGCCATACCTTTTACTGGCAATCTGAAGGACATGAAAGGAGGAAGCATACTCTCTTACCTTGCTTGCCATCATTCTCACTGTCAAGTCCATTCCTTTGCTGGCATTAGAGCCTACTTCATTGGAATCTGGTATATACTGAAGACCAGCTGAGACATACAGTCATCTAGACTAAACAACTACTCTGTTCTTGAGCTTTCCGTTTCTAGATCTCCATTTTTATAATAGCAGAACCATAGTTTATAAGCTACTCTAACAAATGTCTTATGTTGTATGTATGTGTATATATAATATATATATAATATTTTATATATGTGTATATATAATATATATATATAATATTTTATATATGGTATATATATATGCCACATATATAGTATAATTTGTGAGTTATGTTCCTATAAAGAATCCTAACTAGTATAGTGGTAGAAACTTTCAAATATGGGATCTTATAGAAGTCATAAAACTAAAGGGCATATCTGATATCCTGCTTTCTCTTTCTTTCTCTCTGTTTGCTGTCATCTCTCAGAGGTGTAATGTTCTGTCTCAAGTTAGATCTAAAATTAATGCACCCAATAAAACTCTTAGTAAAAACAATTTATTTTTCCTGCTTAAGTTGTTTATATCAGGAACTTATTCAGGGGAATGAAGAATAACACACTTGGTGATTGAATAAACTATTTGTAGATTTATCTTATTATTCTTATTTTGCTTCAACTGTGAATTCCTTACTCATAATGGCAAGTCTCTAGTCACAATAACGCTAATAACATTTACAGAAGTTTGACAGTTACTGTATTCCAATAACTGTTTTGAAAATAGTAAATGCATTACTTTATTTTAAGCACTTTGAAACCAAACACACTTTAACACCAAGCACTCTTTTGACTTAGTAACTAAAGAAATGAAGACTTCAAAAGCTACTTGTCCACTATCACACAATTTTTAGGTGACAGATAAAGATTCTATAATGTGTCTGTTTGACTCTGAGTCCTGTGCTTATAAACATTGTGCTCCTTATTCTCTTTCAAAACTAGAGATATAATTAGATTCTGGTATATTATATAAGCAATAAAAAAAATCATTGAAGTAATCCATTCTTGTTCCATTGTAGCCTGCCTTTTATTGTGTCAGATGCATAACTACTAAGATTCCTTTTGGAAAAAATATTACATGTATTAAATCTAAAAGCAACAAGTGCTTATGTTTATTGTTCATAAAACTCTGTTTCTGATAACATTTGTATTAATCTTTTGTCACATTACACAGGTTACATGCTTTCTAAAATTTATTTGGGATGATCATTTATTGTGGTCAAGACAGTCATTTAAAATTCAATTCTGCTTGAAACAAATGCAGGAGAATTCATGTATATGGTCACTTTAAGAAAGATACTTAAAAGCTGGGCTGTAGCAGTACAAGTGCATGATTCCAGCATTCAGGAGGCAGAGACAGGTGGATCTCTGAGATCAAGGTCAGCCACAGGTAAGAAGTGAGTTCTAGGACAGCCAAGGCTACACAGAGAAACTCTATTTAGAAAAACAAGTAAAGGAGAAGAAAGAGAGAAATGTAAGGGGAGGGGGAGCAGGGGGAAACTTAAGGGAGATTGCTCTGTCATTAAAGTGCTTAGTTTGCACAGAGAAAGACTTGGGTTTGTTCCTCAGCATCAGTATTTAGAATGAACGGCATGATGGCTGACTCTTAAAATCCCTGCATAGGTGCTGCAGATAGAGAGAAAGTCTTGGCCTCACTGATGAACAAGTTCCAGGTAAGTGGAAGACCTTGATTCATAAACAAGGGGAATGTTAAGTGGTGGTTTGAATGAGAAGTGTCTCTCATGAACATTTCAGCACTTGAATCCCTGATGATGCCACAGCTTTGGAGGTTGTGGAACCTTAGGAGGTAGAGCTGTGTTTAAAAAAGTAAGTCACTGGGTTTGGGATTCGAGTATTTACAGCCTTGGCATTCTTTTTGTTCTCTCTGCCTGCTCCCTAAGGTGGATGAAAATGTCATCAGCCAGCTTCCTGCTCCTGCTGCCTGTTGCCATGATAGACCATAATACTCTGAAACTATAAATATAAATATAAATGGGCATTTTCTTCCTTAGTTGCTTCTGGTCATGATACTTTATCCTTTGTCATTATACTTTATCAAGCCAGTCTTGAAGAAGACAATTACAGGTGATCCACCCTTCAATGCATACTGTATTTCCTTATTTGTTCAAATAGTGTATTAAGGTGGATATTGTTTCAATATGGGGAGTTTTAATTTTATTTGTGTGTTCACAGGAACTGCCAGAAGATACAAATAACACAGAGATAAAAGGACAATGAAGAGAGTTCTTTAAGTATTTAAGAAAGTTAATTTCCCAGTTTTTAATCTGTAGAAAAAAAAAAGCTATAAACATAAAGCTAATAGAATGCCTGAAACCTTTTGGTGAAATATTAGGACACCAGCAGGAAATGGAATACCAATACAGAGAATATTTGAATCCCTTACCAACATGGAGATCATGAAGAGCTTTACTACAGTACACATGAATTTCTTCTTCATTCCATTATGGTTTCTCCAACCACTGCCAGAAATTTGGAGAAGACTGTACTTACTTGCTTTTTTGCCCTGCAGTGCATTCTGAACTAATGACACAGAGCCAATTTATGCTCCTGATTACCATGAATCATTATGATTATTTTCTTCACAGAAGAAAAATCTGAGATGTCATGAAATTGGATGACCTGCCTATGATGGTTACTGTTCATTGTCAACATGCTAGGATATGAAGTAACCTTGAAGACAGATCCCTGAGGTTTTATGTAATGGAGATTTTAGATCAGGTTAGCTGAATTGGGAAGATATATTCTAAATGTGGTTGATACGAATTCATGGGATGGGCTTCCTGACTACATGAAAAGTAGAAATGACGGAGCACCAGCCTTCATCACTCTGTTTTCTGATGGTGCATGGAAGGTGGCAATGAACACACATTCCTATCCCTCTGACTTCTGTACAAAGGTGGCCTGTACCCTAAAATTTTTAGCTGAAGTAAATCCCCCTTCTTTAAATTGCTTCTGTTACATATTTGTTGCAGCAATGAGAAAACTACCTAACCCACTGTCTAATATACCATCATACAGGATATTCTTTTCATTTGCATCCAACCACAATGCTACATCTGTTATTTTATCAACAATGTGAGGATGCACTGTCAGCTGAGGAGTTATATCACAATTAAACATGAACACAGACTTATCTAATCTCCATAGCACACAGGTGTGCCTAACTTCATTATCATAATTTTATAGGAGCAAAATTAAGGTACAAAAAGATGAAACTTATGGAAAATATCACTTACTTTGCAACTGTCAGCAAAATGTTTAAACCAAAGTTTTCCTATCTGCAAAGACTGTTTGCTCCACTAACTTCACAAGGAAAGTAATTTTATAAAGGCTTTTTATTGTCTTCGCATAATGTCCTTTATTGTTTGTAAAGGATAATGTTTTATTGAATATACTGAGCTTCCAAAATGGCAGGATTTCTCCAAGAATAAAATGCAATTACTTCCCACCAAATTGTTGCCTTACAGCATGCTCTTTAGAGAAAAAGCTAAAGCAATTGGGTTGATTCCTTCAATTTCAACATAGGATGAAGCCTAATTTTCTATCCATATTTCAGGTAAAGTAATTTTCTAATATCTCACTTTGATGTAACTTTCAAGCAGCTTAAGTTCTCTCCGAAGCATTTGTAGATTTGAATAAAGGACATAAAATGCTTTTCCTGCTAAAGCTCAAAGTTTATTTAAATGTGTTCATACTAAAAATCTTGTATCTCTGAAAGCTGCTGGTACTGTTGGGGGAAGATGGAAGGCTCCATAGGAGAGAGGAACCCCACAAGAAGACCAACAATTAATCAAGACCCATGGGGGTTTACAGAGACTGAGATATCAACTAAGGAGCATGCATGGCATGCTCAACTAGATGCTCCGCACATATGTGGCATATGTGGTTGATGGCCAGCCTGTTCTTCATGTGGGTCTCCTGGTGAGTGGATGGTGGAGAGGCTGTTTCTAACATGAACACTGCTGCCTGCTTTTGGATCACTTCCCCCTCACAGGGCTGCCTTGCCTGGACTCAGTGGATGAGGATATGCTTAGTTCTGACGTGACTTGATGTGCTGGAGAAGATTGGAAAAGAGAATGCAAACAGAGAAGGGAAGGTGAAGGGAAGGGGAGAGAGGACTGGGGTGTTCCCTTGGGATGTAAAGTAAATAAACTTAAAGAAAATATTTTTTAAAGAAATGTTTAAAGTTTATGGGACTTTTAAAAATTGGACTATGCTTTCAGTTGTGATTAACATAAGGTCCTTGGGACAGGAATTGAAAAGCCATAACTTAAGCCAGGTTGTTCTGGTGTAAACCTTTGACCCCAGATCTTGAGAGGCACAGGAAGGCAGATCTTTGTAAATTCTAGACTGCTCCACAGAAAGAGTTCAGGGACAGCCGGTGGTAAAATAGAGAAACCCTGACAAGAAACATTAAAAGAAAGAAAAAAAAATGCCAGGACTTAAAGTAGTGTTTTTATTTGTCAAAGTTGTAAAGGATTAGGAATCAGTGTTTTTTGTTAACTTGATACAAACCCATACAAAACCTTGAAGAAGGAATCTCAGCTGAAGAATTTCCTCCATCAGACAATCTGTAGGTGTGTCTTTCAAGTATTTTCTTGATTGATAATTGATCAGGAAACACACAACCCACTCTGGGTAGTACCATACCTGAACAGTTGGCCTGAGCTGAGCAAGACAGGGGGAGAATGGCAGTGAGCAGATTCTTCTGCATTCTCTGCTTCAGTTTTTACATCCAGGCACCTGCCTTGACTTATTACTTTGGCTTTGATGATGGCCTGTGATGTGGAGTGTGATACAAATAAACCTTTCCTTCATGTTTTGTTAGGGTTTTATTGCTGTAAAGAAACCCCACGATCACAGCTACTTTTGGAAAGCATTTAATTGATTCTTGCTTGCAGATTATAATCACCTAGGAAGCATGACAGCATGAAGGCAGAGATGGGGCTGGAGAAGGAGTCAGGAGTTCTGCATCGGGATCAGCAGGCAGCAGGAAGAGCAAGTGAGACTTGGGGCCTGATGATACTAAAATTAATAATGTTGAATTCCTGAAATCTTTTTCTTTAGAAAGTGACCTAATTGCTTACTATTCTAGTACCCATTGTGATTAGACAAAGAAATAAATGATGACTGGAAGGAGAATGACAGTTGACAATAATTAATGTGTGTCTGCACGAATCAAATGTATGCAATGGACTTTTATGACTGGACTCTTACCATCTTACATGTGGGTGTGAACATTTGTGTATGAATATGTGTGTGTGGCCTGCAAGCATATATGCATATATGTGTATATGTGCATATCAGGGGATACCTTTGGATAGTTTTCCTTACTTCCCAAATTGTTTGAGGCAGAATCTCTTGTTTACATGGCTGTGTAAACCAGTGGCTCCCTGGGATTCTCATGACTCTCATGATTCTCATGACTCTTATCTCATTGAGGAACACTGGAACTACAGATGTGTGTGCTCTTACATCTGGTTTTTTGTGAGGATGAATATTTGAACTCAGGTGTTTCATACTCATGTATCATGCACCTTAACTGATGGACTATCTTGCCAATTTATAAATTTCCTTTTGTTCTGGCTTTCTTGGTTGTATGATTCTGGTAATATATACATTTCCCAAAATATGGTCCTGCAATCAAATAAGAATGTCTATTGTTTTAGTCAGGGTTTCTACTTATGCATTAAAACACCATGATCAAGAAAAGGATTTGTTTTAGCCCACATTTCCTGATGACATCTCATCACTGAAGGAATTCAAGGCAGAAACTCAATCAGGGCAGTAACCGGGAGGTAGGAGCTGATGCAGAGGTGGTGAAGGGGTGCTGCTTACTAGCTTGCTCCCAATGACTTTCACATTATACTTTCTAATAGAACCAAGGACCACCATTCCAAAGATGGTACCACGTACAGTGGGTTGGGCCCACCTCCATAAATCACTAGTTAGGAAATGCCATATAGTTTGGCCTGCAGCTGAATTTTATGGAGGCCTTTTTCTTAAAGAGGATACCTCCTCTCAAATGGCTTTATCTTGTGTCAAGTTGACATAAAACTATCCTGAACAATTGACCCCTTTCCAACTTGACATAACCACATCACCACATCTCCTTTAAGCCACCGTTTTATTTTTTCTCTCTCTCATTCATCCCCAAGACCTACCAAAACCAGCCACTTTACCATTATTAGTTCCATGAAACCTAAAGATCGCTAAACTGATTCTCTGATTATATGTCTGTAGTTGCAGGTGAGTCTGTCAGAAAATTTAATCATTGAACAAGTGTCCAACAGTGATGACCCATGGCAGACTTTCTACATATGATGAATGTTTCTTCTGACATACTTTGACTTTGAAATCTGTTTTATGTAATTAGATTCATGTGGATAAAATTTCTTGCTTCAGTTAAAAAGCAGGCCATTTTTTTTCAGTTATGCCACTTTGCCATGTCTTTGTTTATAGGCACCAAAAGAATGTTTAAACTAGAAAAAAGGGGGAAAAATAAAACAAAGTCCTATTTAGCAAACATGCAGCCCACTGTACTTGACCTTGGATAACAACAGGACAAAAACACATGCATAATTGTCTTCAACTTCTTATTCTCTCAAATGAGTGATATTTAAATGGATTATAGGAGGTAGAGATGATTGATATGTTACATATTTTGTGATCAGAAACAGTAGTTAATTTTGGCATCTTAGAATAATGTAAGTGAATGTGATTGATTTAGCTATATCCTTATAGGGACACCTTAATAAAAAGAAATATGTCAGTTCTGAAAATATTATTTTACACCAAACAACATAAGTAACCTTGAAAGGACTTTGTATTAAGAATTGATTTCAAGCCATTTTTTAAAAAATTCTTTTCCTTTTTCCTCTTTCCTCACATCCACCTTTCTTGATTGAGATAAAAAAATTATTGTAGAGTGGTTTCCCACATTTATAAAAAAAAGAACTTGGTAACAATAGCCCTAAAGCTTCCTTCACATTTACTTTTGTCCCTTAAGTAAAAACTTCCATTGATTAACAGCTTCTGTTCAACAGAACAAATCAGGGCTTGTTGATAGACAGACATATGTACAAATCTTGAAGTTCTATACTAATTTGGACTTAAATCTCAGTCATTGGTGAACTGACTCCTGGAAAAAATCCTGTATCATGGACACAGCTAAGTCAAGCACAGGTAAGTAATACCAGAGAGAACTTGGCAATAATAAATACTTATTATTTTAAGCCATCATCTTGGGGGATAATATTTTTACCCTCAATCCTCTAAACTGAACATAGAGAGTCATCTATGCTAGGTAATCTTTTTACCATTAAACTACATTCAGATGGAATCAATTAATTGCAGCATCCAAATGTATGCACTTGCTGAACATGTGCACTCACATATGGTACTTTTTACTCTACCATCAGGTACTCACTGATAAATTCATTGGGATTTTAAAATATTGTGCTGAAAATGCATGCAATACCCCCTATGCAATTCATCAGCAATTAGTCCAATCTATCTTAGGTGTGCTTAGAGCATTTGTATCAAACTGCAGCAAGATGAAAGTTATCCAACACAAAGTATGTGCCTACATTACAGCCTTATGATTGCACGTCAGATGGAGATTATAACTCCCTCAGCATTGAGGGAGTAGAGTGTCCGATACCATCAGGAAAAAAAAAATAAAACCTAGTTAACCTTATTCTACACAATTGTGGAATGAAATGTCCTTAAGAAAAACCATCCTCAATCGGGGAATGTATTTTTTGCATTGTGCATATGGTAATATGGCCCCCAGTTCACCTTTCTGTATAACAGGACATTTTATTAAAGCAAACAAATCTGTGGAAACTTCAAAGAGTTGAATATTGTCAGGTGCTAATGTATATCACAGAAAAATTCTCTAATTCAGCCCCAGGTAGGTCTAGAAATGTATGCTGTCTCTCTCCCTCTCTATGTCTCTATCTATCTTTCTATCTATCTATTTATCTATCTATCTATCTATCTATCTATCTATTATCTATCTCTCTATCATCTATCTGTCTATTTGTCTATCTATCTGTCTATCTATCTATACGTTTCTGTCTGTGTGGTATCATATATACATGTATGTGAATGTGGTGTCTTCCCTCACTTTGCATGATCAATAACTTCCTTAGTTAAATTAGTTAACTTCACTTTCAGTGAAACTACCACAGTTCTGCTGCCTCAGATGTACCCAGTAAAAGTCCACACACAAAAGTACAGCCACTCCTGATGTGATCTAATAGACTAAGTTCAGAAGGAAGGAGAGGAAGACCTCCCCTATCAGTGGACTTGGGGAGGGGCATGCATGAAGAAGGGAGAGGGAGGGTGGAACCAGGAAGGGAGGAGGGAAGGGCTTGGGGGGGTTATAAAGTGAATAAAGTGTAATTAATAAAATAAAATAAAATAAAAATAAAAAAGTACAGGAGCTATTTTTTTTGGCTTTCATACGTATATTTATTACATAGTATTTAAAAGCAGGCTAAACATATTTGTGTCTTCAAACATTTAATTTTTTTTTAATTTTTTATTTAACTTTTATTAAATACACTTTATTCCTTTTGTATCCCCCCCATAAGTCCCTCCCTCCTCCCCTCCCGGTCCCACCCTCCATGTATGTGGACCTATCTGCATTGCCCACAGCACGCTGGGGTTGGCTACCCAGAGGCTATTTTAAGCTGTGGACTGGCTTTCCCCGGGTCAGAAGATTGTTCAAGGTTCCTGAATAAACTGCATTGAGAACAACAACAACAACAACAACAACAACAAAAAAGATCAGAAAGAAGGAGAGGACGACCTCCCCTATCAGTGGACTTGGGGAGAGGCATGCATACAGGAGCTATTTTTAATCATGAACTGCAGAGATTACCCTTAACCACTTGGCAAGGAGCTGCCTGTTCCTCGACTTAGAGCTGATCCTTTACAGGTGTGTGGCTCACCTTACTGACAATGCCCATGTTATTTTATCATCTCTTTCAAGAATCACACCCAGAGTACTGATGATTGTAGCATTAAGTGTTTTCCTTTCAACCCCAATTGAGGAACAACATGGTTAAATAAGTGGGTTGGTCCTTTCTTTTTAATACACTGGGAAATGTTGTGCTTTTAGAGAGAATATTAAGGAAGACTAGAAGCAAACAGCTTCTCCTCCATTTTATCCACTAAAGTTGTATGATTTTGTTTTTTTTTATTTTATTTTATTTGTTTTCATAGACCATTCAGTTACAGAAAATATTAAAATCAAGCTTCCTAGGGATTGAAAGCATACAACTACCAGATGCCTGTGTAAACCTTGGTTGGCTCATTCAACTCAGGTTTGCAGGACACCAGACACTTGGAAGATATGTGTTATGGAAAAGAAAGGCTGTCTTAGTAATGGTGGTAACTTGGACAGAGCTTGAAGACTCAATCCACATTCCAAGGCCTTAGGAAAATGAAGGATAGTTACAGAAGAACAGGTCAGACTGAAAAAAAGAAAGCAGTGTTTCCTAGTACCCAGCTCAGAACAGTATAATGTCTCTTCAGTGATGATGTCTAAGGTCTAGCAGAGGAGGTGAGGGACTAGAGAAGCAGAGACATCTTACCCTTGAAAATGTGCAAGGCTTTATGTTAGGGCAATGCTGTCATGTGAATCTACTACAGAAATAATTGCTAGAAAATTTACTGTAGCTAGTATAATATAAAACAAGAACAAGAAAATAATTAGAATAATAGAAAAAGAACCAAGTTTTAAGGTGAGAAAAAGGGAAAATTAACTTATAATTGACAACATTTTTATTTGCTTGTCTCTGTAGACCTTATGAATGGAGAGATGTCCAGGGTCAAAACAGATACTCTTTGAGAGACCCTCCTTTGTGGATGATAGAGGATGCTAATGAAATTGCTGAAGATGCACCATCATGGTGAGGATAGAAAACTGATTTTCATTTGGAATATCTTTATTTGGCTACAAAACTGGAAAGCTCCTTTGCAACCCAAAATACTGCTCTACAAGACCAAGCTTAACTACAATTGTGACACTCATACAGGGAGCCAATCAATAACTGAATGCTAGTCTTTTTTTTTTT
>REGO01000381.1:1190654-1226969 GCA_010120015.1 Rhombomys opimus | reverse complement strand
GCTCAAGGGTTTTCTCATTTTGTGTTTTCTTTATTGATTCTAATTCTGTTTTCATGACTTGCACCATTTCTTTCACGTGTTTGAGTTTGGATTCCTGTTTCTCTAAGATGGCCTCTATTTCTTTGTTCATTTCCTTTTTATATGCCACTAATTTTTCCTCTACTTGTGTATCTATTTGTTTGGCTATGTTTGCCTCTTTTTCTTCAAGGGTTTTGTCTATTTCTTTTTTCTTTAACTCCATTTTACTGGCCAACTCTTTGAAAGATTTGTTCATTTCCTCCTTATGAGCCTCAAATAATTGGGCAAGCATGGCTTTAAAATCATTTTCCTGTGCTTCTGCTGAATTGGAGTATCCATCGATTTTGGGGATTGCTGGTGAAGTCATGATGTCCTGATTTATGTTGGAAGTGTTCTTTCGCCTACCCCTGGCCATTGGCTTATCTGAAACCTTCCCTGCGCAAGTGTGCGCACGAACGCGAGCGTGTGTGTGTGTGTTAGTGTGTGAGGACGTGTGTCTCAAGGAACCAAGTGATGGCTAATGTTGAGCCCTTGAGTGTGTGGGAGGGACTCTGCACTGTATATGTCGCAGGCACTAGTGATGATCGCAGCGCAATTTCTGGTTAACTGCCTTAACTCCTCAATTAGACCCACAGAGCAGGAACTTCAATGTCCCTAGTGCCCCTCTGTTTCCCAAAGTGGGTATGTGGGTGGAAGGGGGTTCGATGCCTGGCTTCTGTTTTAGAAAACCCAGGGTCTGGGGATCTGTAGATTCTCAAGGGTGCACTCACTTACATGCAGGTCACTTGGCAGAGATAGTGGAATCGGCCTCTCTGCTCTCTAGTTTGGCCCTGCTTCTTTGATGTGCCCCGCCAGTTCTGTGCTGCTGTCACTGCCAGGTTCTGAGGTCTTGCTGCCGCTGGAGATTTCAGGGTGGTCACGTCAGTGGTGATCAGCGTAACCAGGCTCTCTGTTCTCTGGTTTGGCCCTGGTTAGTCATAAACTGGAGGGCTGTTGTGTCCCGACAGCTCAGTGCTACCCCGCCGCCAAGTCCTACTGTAACTGGTGACTGGGTCGCTAGTCCTGATGCTTTCTGGGAAGTCCTGGGGTCTTTTCACTGTGCTCTCCAAGCTTGGGAGGACCAGCACCTGGTGTATTTAGGTTGTATGGCGTTTCTGCCTGGTTTTGGTGAATATATAGCATATTCTCTGTCACTGTGGGATTGGGCAGGCCGTACCGTCACTGATGGCTATCCTGTGGAGCTAGTATGGCTTCCAGCAGACTCACCCCCTCGAGGGATGGTGTAGCTGCTGCGCGGATCTGGGACTCCGGGACATGTACTGCTGATCTTTGCCTGCCGCTAAAGGGCTTGGAGCTCTGCCCCAGCGGCTGTATACCTCAGGAAGTTAGGTCTGCTCTGAGAAAGACCAGTCAGCTGTGCCACTTTGCCGAGGTGGAGGGAGGTCTGGGGGAGGGGAGTGCTGCGAGATCAAAGGATCGTTTCTCTCCTTCCCCAAACAAGTCCCCAGTGACCCGAGACCAAAGTTTTCACCTCCTGTGATGTTCCCTTTCGGTCTAGAAATCTCCACTGTTGTCTTCCTGGGTTAGAGGTCCTTCCATTCACCAACTCAGAAGATCAGGTATTCCACCACTCAGAAATGGTGTGTGCTCGTCACCATCTTGGCTCCGCCCCCTCCTGAATGCTGGTCTTTAAGCTTCACTGTTTGTTTGTTTTTCCCAGTGACCAGCTGATGAAATGAAAGGTTATCACTTTCATGTTGACCACATCACAGGCATATACCACTTGATACATTGCCAGGAGAGGAAGACTAATTCACTGTCCCTGATCAGTTTACTAGTATGGAAAGAATTTATTTATTTTTACTTGTTAAGTTCACTAGCAAATTCAATGTTTTGGTAATTAATTTCCCAATTTATTTTTATAATGTAGGAAGTGACCAAGGCTGGCTTTGGACTCACTAGGGAGCCAAAGATGAGAATTTCTGACCTTCCTGTTTCCACATCCCAAATGCTATGTTTGTAGGTACAGGCAAACTACATCAAGCTTTTGGAGCACTGGAGATGTTGCCCAAAGCACTATGTATGATCAAGTTCTGTGAACTGAACTTCATCTTCTGCCCTAACTTTTATTTTTAAAAGAAAAATTTGAGATTACCATCAAAATATCAAAAGCATTATCTGAAATTTCCAAATATGCTATTATTTTTCTTAAAAAATTATATAGTTATAGATATTATTATAAAACATAGTTTTGGGACAATTTTGAACTTAAAATATCTTTTAGGGTGAAATAAAATTAAACACTGGAAAAAGATGAAAGTGTTAAAAATGAAATAGCTGACTTTCATAATATAGGCAATAGAATATCTAGACAGGCTCATTACACAAATAAAGCATAATTCTTTATGAAGGGCTCCATCTGTCTATAAGTAAACTACCCTATTCTTTAATGATAAACTTGACACAGCTGAGAGTTACCTGAAAGGGAGTCTTGACTTTGTGGAACTATAATTGAGACTGTCCTGTGGGTTATCAGGTTGATAGTTAATTGATGTAGAAGGGCCAAGCCCACTATTGGTAATGCCATTTCATGAGTCATTAGTCTAGAGCTGCACAAGACAGCTAGCTAAAGCTGATAAGCCTGTGAGTGAGCCAGGTGGATGATTTTCTTCTTAATTCAACTGGAGTTCCTGCCGTGTCTTCCTTCAATTATGACCTGGAAGTGTTTACTGGCTTGAATGAGAAATGCTTGGGTATTTGATCACTTTGTCCTACTTGGTTGTATACTTTGTGAGTTATGGAATCATTAGAAGGTGAAGTCTTGCTGGAGAAAGTACATCACTGGAGGTAGGCTTTAAATGTTTATAGCCTTACCCTACTTCCAGTTCTAACCATTTTCTATGTGTGCATGGAGATGTGATCTCTCAGCTTCCTGCTCTGTCCCTGCTTCCTGCACCCCATAATTTTGGGAAATCCTTCTGGCACTTTAACTCACACAAGTCTTTTTTTAATAAGTCATGATGTTGTATCACAATACTAAAAAGTAATACAACCATTAAATCCAACTCTACTATCCCCTAAGATGTTTTTGGTTAAACTGCTTTAGTACATCCACAGAATGAAAAATGTTCCATTCAGAAGAGAAATGTTTCACAAAATATTCAGAAATAGGTATCAGAATTAAATCATAGAAAAGTTCTTTGAGGAAGGGATAGCAATGTGTTCAGTATAAATGAGTAGAGAGTGTGGCGATGCTTACATTTTTCTATTGGTACCCAAGTCTGATTTCAGGACCACCTCTATAAGGTGTGATAGATCATCTATAGGTAAAAGTGACCTGTTCAGTGACCCTCTTCTGATACTAAATCCTCTCAGTCATAAATTCCTATCTCTAATACTAAATTTGCTGTAAAATTTATATTGTGAATTCTAAGACGTTAATATTCTTCAGCTTCTCACATGTACCACCTAACATAGCTTTACAGACCTTCTCAGTGACACTTCAGGGAAGACAGCTCCGAAAACATCTATCAAATCAATGTTTACTCATTATACAAAAGACTCTTTCTGAAGAGCAAAAGTGAGGTTCAAGTCATGTGGATCCAATACTAAGATAACTGAAAGGAAAACTTACACTTAGTAGGTATTATGATAGTAGAAAAAACCAAAGAAGCATTTATTTTTGTCTGTTTTATGTAATTCTAAATATATCTAGAAGTACATTTTAGACAATAAGAGTGTTTTAAATCTAGTACCTAGGTCAGGTATCAATACAAATCTACAAAGGTAAGAAAGAGCCAGGAGGATCACAACACAAGTTCAAGGCCATCCTGAATTGCCTAATCAGTTTATGACTATCCAAAGGCTTAATCTAAAGCCCTATTGAAACAGATAGTGAAAGAGTGTGAGGAAAATAGAAAGGAAGCAAAGGAGGAAGAAAGGAAAGGAGATAGAAAGAGAGAAAGAAAATGTATGATGGAGATAAAGGAAAGAAGGATTGAAGGAGGAGGAGAAGAAGAAAGGAATAAAGGAGGAAATGAAAGAAAGGAGAGAAAAGGATGGAGGAAGGATGGAAGAAGAGAAGGAAATGAGGAAGGGTTGGAGAAAAGGAGGGATGAAGGAAGGAAGGAGGAAGGGTTTGAGAAAAAATGGGATAAAAGGTTAGAGGAAGAGCGTGAGCAAGGAAGGAAAGAAGAGTTGGAGGAAGGAAGGGAAATGTATCTTGAGCTACCTCCCCTATTTGTCGATATTTTATTATGCTCTTTTCTCTAATTTCTATTCTTCAGAAAACTTTCTATTTTGGCTTATATTTTTTAAAAAATCTGTCCCAGCAATATTTCTCATGTGGTTGAAGTGCTCTTGCAGCCAGTTTGCTCTGAATTGATGAGAAGAAACATTTTGCAAACAAATACCCAGGCACTGAAGTTTTTCATCAGAGAAAGCCTTGGAACTACTAAGGTGTATGCCATTATAAACTCCATTGTTAAATCACAACACACCTCTATTACACTAATGTGTCAATCTTAGTAGGCAGTATATTCTTCAAGAAGTCAAGTGCTCTGCTGACAATATTGAACCAAATCATCAGAATTCAAATATAGGATGATAAAATGTCAGAATCCAGCAGTAGGGTGCACAGTGGACTGGGGCACATAGATTAATGGGAAGCCTGTCACGTTTTTTATTGTACACTTCAATCATTGAAACATATGTGTTAATTTGGTCTCAGTTGTAAAATATACAAAATAAATTAAAGTCAGAACACCTTCATAATTAATAAAGCATTTGGTTACATAGTATCAATAAATCACCTGTGCAGAGTAAACAAAATCATATACAAAGCATTCCCCAATCCCCAACAAGCTGAGGGCTTAAAAGGGCCTCTTCCTAAGGAATCATCCTGACATAGGATGACAGTGAAAAGCCACTGTTAGAAGTCTCTGAAAAAAAAATCTCAGAATATAAACTTATACCAGCTCCAAGTCTTGAATAAACCTACATCTGTAGCTAGCCTCACTCCCATTCTTTTAAAGTTCCATATATGAGACTTCCTTTTTCCTGTGCCTGCGTAGATAATCTGTCGCCTGAAAAGCAATTTTCAGTATTTTCTTTGAAGCATGTCATAAAAAGTCAGGAGCTGAAAATTCCCAGCAAAAAGTTATGGGATAAATAAATACCCCCCCCTCTCTTTTTCCCTCTCTCCTCCTCTCTCATGTGTGTGTGTTTCTCTGCCTGTGTTTTTGTGTTTGTAGTATATGCTCATGAGCATGCTCACATGATAGGTATATAAAGAGAGAACATCCTTCTAGGGTTAGTTCTCTCTTCCCTTCTTATTGAGGAGGGTCCTCTCATGATTCTGCTGCAATACTGTATAGTTCAGGATAACTGGCTGACAAGCTTCCAGACAATACTCCTCACATTTCTCCACCTCACATCTCAATGTAGGACTCCTGGAGTACAGTTGCAAACCAAAACATCTAACTTTCTGTATGCATTCTTGAGAAAGACCGTCATGCTTACAAGGATTCACCTCATTTCCTTTTTCTTGAGCAGCAGGAAAGCAGAAAAGCTGTGATAATTTTCTTACAGCCTTTAATACTCGAGGTCACTAAACCCATCATACTGACTTTTACTTGAGTCCTGAGGACTGGATCTCATGTCTTTATGTTTGCATAATATGTACCTTTTCCACTGACCCATGTCTCTAACCTGCACATTAGTTGTATCAAGGGGTTATACTTTGTTCGTGCTTTGATTTGCAAAATTTACTTGCATTTCAAAGTTACATTCAGTCTAGTACCAGAATTCAAATCTCATGCAAAATATATTCATATTGATATGAAAGTGAGCATGCATATATTGCTCTTTGGGAATTCATTTTTAACATAATTATAAAACAATATGGACATTTCCATAGCAAAGATGTAGGCAGAATGCTCTCAGAATATGTTATGGTGTCTCCTATTAAGTAAACATAGAGCTTGGTTGTGAGGATATTCTCCTCATGAAATCAAAAGGTAAAGTTTGTCTCTGATGACAAAGATAAAAACACTTTTGGAAGAGGATGAGGAATTATCTCTGTTCTTACACAGAGCAGGAAGCATTCACCTTGAAAGGGAGCTCAGGTTAACAGTTCAGTAATAGTTCCCAGAACATTTGTTTTAATTATTGAAAGTTGATTTTATCTACCAGGAAATGAACTCCATTTTGTCTTTAATAACTTTCAAGTAATGAACCTATTTCTGAAGGCAATGAGCTTCTCAGGAACAAAACTGCTCAGATATTCAGTAGCAGCTTGGGGTAATTGCTGGAGGGTTTCAAACTTGCCTGACCGTATCCCTATGATTTTAGGAAGATGCTTCAAGAGAGAAAAGTATTCCTGGGAATATTTCCTTAGGGAAGGCAGACTCCATAGGCTCTGCAATCCTACCTCACTACAGGTTTTTCAGTGTCCTTTGCAAGAATAATATAAACACCTTGTTATTTGCTCATATCCCCTTTTAGATATGAAAAGACTTATTTTTCCCTGGGCCACGAGAATGTGATCAATATTCTGACTTCTGTACCAATCAGTGTCTTACTTATTTCTTTCATTGCTGTGAAAATAACCTGACAAAAGCCACTTAAGGTCAGAAGAGTTTCACTGGCTCACAGGTCAGAGGCACAGTTTATTTGTAGCAAGGAAGACATGGTGGCAGGAATGTGAAGCAACTGGTCCATTGTATCTACCAATCAGGAAGGAGAGAGAGAGAGAGAGAGAGAGAGAGAGAGAGAGAGAGAGAGAGAGAGATTGCTGGTGCTCAATTTGCTTGTTCCTTTTTGTTAATTGCAGGATCCCAGCCCATAAAATTGTGCTGCCCACATTTAGAGTGTCTTTCTGCTTCACTTAACCCAATTTGGAATCCCTATCCCCCACCCCAGACAGGCCTAGATTTCAGTTATATAGGTGACTCTAAATCCCTTTTAAGTGAAAGTCCATATTACCCTTCACACAATCCTTCTCTTTCATTTATTTGACTAGATTATGGAGTTTGATAAATTAACAATGGTTTGGGCAAAGCAAACTCTTGGATGCTAAACTAGACAGTAACAGCTAAAACAGTCAATACCAATGAAACATCAAGTTTTGGGGATTTTTTTCTTTTATTCCATTTCAGATTGTAAATTTATTAACTGACTACTAAGAAAAAGCAGGTAAACATAAAGATGACAGTTTATACAAATGAATGAATGATTTTCAGATATCGCTAGCAGTGATTTCCCCGAAATACCTTTGTTCATTTGCAAGAACATTATTCCACACTGTACAAACTACGTTTTAAAAGATTTAATTTATTTTTAATCATACATATGTCTTTGTGTCTACATGTGGGTACGAGAACTTGAAGCCAAACAGCAGTGCTAGGAAATGAAATCAAATCTTCTGCAAAGATCACAAAGTGCTCTTAACACCTGAACACTTCTCCAGCTCCACGCACCCATTTCTTATTTTGAGCAAAATAATTACTATCTTCCTTAACCAAGCGTTTCCAAAAATGCAATTTTAGAAGCCAGGCAGCAGTTCGTCTTTCATTTGTATTGTAATTCATTTAATCTATCCCATTGTTTAATATTTGAGCAACCAATATAATCAAGGTAGCATTTTAAAATGCTCTTTTTAAAAAACTCAGCCATTTAAACTGGTAAATTTTAAAAGAGCATTTCAGAGGAGGCTAACATGACTGCTCAGGTTGATGATGCCAGCTTTTAGAAATATGGACAGAAAGGTTGTACACTTGAGGGCTTCTGGGGCTACATAGTAAGATCCAGTGTCTAAATATCAAGAACCAAGCATGTCACTCAGTAGTAAAACATTTTCCTTGTTAGTAAACAGTCTTGAGTTCATCAGCACAACAAAAGTGGCGGGGTCAATGACAGTGTTTTCCATTATTAAAGAAAATACTGAAACTGAGCCTGTTGGTGGCTCATACTGTAATCCTAGGATGTGAGAACAGAGGTAAAAGGATGGTTACAAGTTTAATGTCAGCCTGCATGTGCATGCATAGTGAGTTTTAGAGAAATCTGGGGTAGAGAGTAAAAACCTGCCTCAAAAAAGTGGCACACCTGAGTCCTCTTTCTTGTTTACCTTCGTTAGGTGTACAGATTTTAGTATGTTTATCCTGTCTTATAGGTCTAGTACCCACTTAAAAGTGAATATATACCATGTGTGTCTTTCTGCTCCTGGGATACCTCATTCAAGATGATCTTTTCTAGATCCCAACATTTGCCTGCAAAATTCATGATTTCCTTATTTTTAATTACTGAGTAGTATTCCATTGTTTAAAAGTACCACAATTTCTGTATCCATTCCTCTGTTGATGGACATCTGGGTTGTTTCCAGGTTCTGGCTAATACGAATAAAGCTGCTACAAACATGGTTGAGGGCACAGGAGTCTTTTATGAGACTGTTTCTCTAACCAAGGACCATGAATGGATATAACCCAGAACCTCTGCTCAGATGTAACCCATGGTAGCTCATTATCCAAGTGGGAAACATAGTAAGGGGAACAAGGACTTTTTCTGACATGAACTCAATGGCTGGCTCTTTGACTATCCCCTGCCCCGCCTCCCCCCGGGAGGAGCAGCCTTACCAGGCCACAGAGGAAGACAATGCAGCCAGTTCTGGTGAGACCTGAAAAGCTAGGGTCAGATGGAAGGGGAGGAGGACCTCCCATATCTGTGGACTTGGAAAGAGACAGGGAGGAGATGAGGGAGGGAAGGTGGGATTGGGAGGGAATTAGGGAGGGGGCTATGGCTGGAATACAAAGTTATTTACTGTGATTAACCTATGATTGATATAAAAAATAAAACTTATTTTTTAAAAAGTGCCAAACAGAGTGAGATAAAGAAGGAGAGGAGGAAAAGGAAATGGAGAAGAAAAAGAAAGAGGAAGAGGAATAAAGGACCATACCTATTTAAAATTTAGAACAAAGTTATTATTTTAATCAAATACTTGTTGCTTAGTCTATTGTTCATAAATTTTGCAGCCATCTTTCTTAATTCCAGAATAGCTCATCAGCAGTGAGCAAAGCCTCATACCTACTGGCATCCATGCTCACTCCCTTCTGGGTCTCAGTCTCTGAAATGATAGGTTTATATCATCTCTAAGGGTTTGCCTCTTCTGAACACTGCATAAAAATGGACTCTGTGTCCATCTTCTATCAGTGAGCATGATACCATTTTAATGATTTGTTTATTTTACTTTAGGTGTATGAGTGTTTTGTCTCATATGTATGTATGTACATTAAATGCATGTCTGGTATGTACAGACGACAGAAGATAATTGGATCCCTTAGAATTGAAGTTACAGAGAGTTGTGAGCCACCATATGGATACTGGAGACTGAATCCAGGTTCTCTGCAAAAGCAACGGGGGCTTTTAATTTCTGCATCAGCTCTTCAGCTCTTAGTATATTATTAAATTTAATTTATGTTGTAATAAACATCAGTACTTCATTTCTTTCCATGCCCGAAAAATGCTTCATTATATGGACATACCTTAATTTGCTTGTTCATTGTTCCTTGGTGGACAATTGGTGGTTACTACTTTATAGCTATTATGAATAAGTTTTGTATTTACTGGTATATACACATTTGTATGTGGACATGTTTCAACACTTGGGAACATTCTTCTGGGTCATGTGGTAACTCGTTTAACTATTTCAATCCAATATACTAGGTGTGTGTTTTTTTTTCCCCAAATCACTTGCACATATTATGTACTGAATTCATTCTTTTCAGTAGCTACACAGATTTTTACCGTGTGGCAATAAGAATTTGTATAATTAATTTGACTTTTATATTATTAAAATACATTTATTTTAAAAACAAGAAAGAAAAAAGGAGAGGCAAAGAAGAGGAAAAAGAAAAGAAAGATAAAGGAAGCACAGATGGATAGATAAAAGGAAGAAATTTTGAAAGAAAGAAGGAAGGAAAGAGAGAGAGAAAGAAAGAAAAAAAGAAGGAAAGAGAGAGAAAGAAAGAAAGAGAGAAAGAAAGAAAGAAAGAAAGAAGGAAGGAAGGAAGGAAGGAAGGAAGGAAGGAAGGAAGGAAGGAAGGAAGGAAGGAAAACCTGAAAAATGAATGTCATTCTCATCAGAACAATCAACATTTAGGATACTAATGGCTTTGCAAAACCAGTTTATATATGATATTCTGGTATCACAGCTAATATAATGGAGACTTCTTAAATTTCCTTAAATTGTGCTATTTGGATGAGAAAACTGAAAAAAACTTTGGATAGAAGTTTTCAAAATCAATATTTTTATGACACATCTGGAATTTCATATTCTGTACATTTAAAGGGTTCCTTCCTTTTCTTCTTCTTCTTCTTCTTCTTCTTCTTCTTCTTCTTCTTCTTCTTCTTCTTCTTCTTCTTCTTCTTCTTCTTCTTCATTTAGATTTTAGAAACATGGTTTTTCTGTGTAACAGCCCTGGTTATCATCCTAGAATCATTTGTAAACCAGGCTGGCCTCAGACTACCAGAGAAATTTGTGGTAAATAGCTAGATAAATTTTCCATAACTTTTCTAATAACTAGATTTTTTTCAGTTGTGTGTCTAGCTTGATAATAAATTTCATAAGTCTGTATTGCTTAGTAAGCTCTACTTAGCCACCACCACTTAAACTTCGTACCTCTGTTATGAGTTTGGTTATAGTCTGCTGATTCTCTTCTGGATAAATGGTTCTTTTCTTGCAATATTCTTGCCAAGTTTTGGCATCGGTGCTTTGTTAACTAATACAACATGTATCCATGTTATATCTATATAGCTAAATGAGTGTGGTTTGAACTAGTAGTATATTTTTAGAGTTTGACAGAACTCACCAATGTAGCCATTTGGTTGTTGAGTTTCCTTTGCTGGTGGCTTCAATCACTAATTAAGCTTATCTGTAAATTTAAATTTATTTTTTTGAGAATTACACTGTTGTCTTTGAGTATTGCTAAGTGTTGTCAATCTGATCACAGTCAAATTGTATGTCTGTTTTGTGTGTGTTGTGGGCATGTATGTACAAATATGTACAAGATTATACTCACCTATGCATAAGCATGTGAAGAACAGATTCATCTTTAGATATTGTCCAGCTTCATTCTCCATCTTATATTTATCTATCATCTATCTATCTATCTATCTGTCTGTCCGTCTATCTATCTATCTATCTATCTATCTATCTATCTATCTATCTATCTATCTATCATCTATATATCATCTATGTATCTATCTATCATTTAAATAACTAAATAATTAATTTAGACACAAGATCAGTCACTGAATCTGAAAATCATCATTTCAGGTAGGATGAGAGTCTAGTAAGCCCTAGGGACCATCTTCTCTCTGCTGTTCAGCAATGGACACAACTATTCCTGACTTTTATGTGGGGGTTAGGGTCCTGAACTCTGGTCCTCATGTTTGTACAACAAATATATAACCACCAAACCATTCCATGGACACCAAATTATTAATCTCTTATTAATGATTATGTTTCTGAATTGCTGCCCTCTTTTTAACTTTCTCTGTTAATTTGGCCTTTTTCTTTGTTTCTCTAAATCTCTCTCCTTAGTCCTCCTGGTCACCTTATCTTATGCAACCACATCTTTTTTTTTTTTTTTTTATCGTATAGATGTTCACAGAACCTATGCAGTGATTTTTTTCTGAACTCAATGAACCATTTTTGGTAATACTGAGATACACTAAGTTTTTTTAATTTCTTACTAATTTATTTTTGATAATTATTTGCATGTATATAAGGCACTTTGATTGCTCTCTTCTCCACTCTGTTATTTCCCCCTCACACTTTTCAATTCCCCTTCTTCTCTTTAAATTTTATTTTATTTTATTAATTAGACTTTATTCACTTTGTATCCCTCCATAAGCCCCTCCCTCCTCCCCTCCCAGTTCCACCCTCCCTCCCCCTTCTTCACGTTCTCTATACATTTATTTCCATCATTTACGACTTTTGGGTTGGCTTTGTGATCTGTTGATTTTAAGTTTTCTCTGATCCTAGGCTCAGTATGATCCATTAGAAGCTTGATGGACAACTCATAAAAATAATATCTCCTCTTTCTCCATAATCTGACAGAATTCTTTTTTTTTCTAGGACTTTTTATTTTTATTTTTATTTTTAGCTACATTTTATTAACTCTATATCCCAGGTATATCCCACTCCCTCATTCTCTCCCAAGCCCACTCTCCCTCCCTCGTCTCTTTCCTGCCCCTTTCCAAGTCCACTGCTTGGGGAGGACCTCCTCCCTTTCATCTGACCCTGTTTTATTAGGTATCTTCAGGACTGGATGCAGGGAATCATATGAAAGAAAGGGGAGTTAATATGAGGTGGAAAGGATAGGAGCTCCACAAGGACCAAGTATATCTAGGCACAGGGGTCCTTTCTGAGACTGACACTCCACCAGGGACCACGTATGGATATAACCTAGAACCTCTGCTCGGATGTAGCCTGTGGTAGCTCAGTAACCAAATGGTTTCCCATAGTAAGGGGAACAGGGACTATTTCTGACAGGAACTTATTGGCAGGATCTTTGACCTCCCCACCCCCCAATGGAGGAGCAGTCCTGCTGACAGAATTCTAAAGTTCAGCAGGTAGGCATAAGACCCTATGAGGGTTTTTCATCTCAGGTTTACTGTTGACAGAGTCTATCTCAAGCAGGGCAGGTACCAATAAATAAAGCTACTATGAGAATGTGATTATATTAGCCATGTCACCCTAACTAATTAGTTAGTTATTTAAATGATAGACAGATAGAATATTGCATTTTAAAGCCCTTATCTCTGTCTTCCAAAGTTTATTCTTTCTACTCTCTCTTCCTCAATGTTCACTAGCCTTAGATCAAGTAATAAAAAAGACTTATTTAATGCTAAGCATTATATTCTCACTTACTCTTAGCATCTTACAATGTTTTTCTCTCTCCTTAATTCAATAATTGTCCTCACATGTATTCAATAGTTTTGTGTTTTACCAGCTTATAAAGTTGAAGATTTTAATTATTGATATTTAACCTTTATGGCACATTTGCACTGAAAACAGAGCAGCATCAATCTTATTCAGGGTGTTCATGCATTTCCAGTGAGTTTCTTTGCACTGTTTCCTGCTGCTGTTTGCCTTTCACCACATTCAAGCTGTTGTTTCCCTCTGTATTAAGCTTATGAATGACATCAACGTACAATTTATTTATTAATTCTTGAAGCTTTATAATTGTTATTGGCATAAAGTTTAGTCACTAAAACCTTTACATTTGTAAACTGTCTCCTAAATTTACTCAGATTATTCTTTAAAACTTCTTACAATTTTTATAAAAGTTGATAACGGTCCATTTTAATTTTTGAGTGTTTTTTTTCTTATTTTGTAAAGTTGTACTGCTTCATAAATCCACTTTAGAATATAATATTCATTTCCCATGGCTTTAAAATAATTAATTTACATAGTAAAAACTATTTTACCATAAATTTTATAACCTTTATTCTAAAAGCATTTTGCTTTGGTTTGGAATAAATACATTTATGCATAAATATTGTGACAGTGAGTGATCACTTTTATGAATGTGAGTGTGTGTGTGTGTGTATGTGTGTATGCCTGTGTGTGTGCTATATGAGTGGACACGTATTTGTGGGAGAGATGTACAGATGTTTGGTTCACATGGTTGTGTTGAAGCCTGAGGACAACCTGTCTTCTGCAGGAAGGCTGTTGGCTTCTTTTGGATCAGGGTCTTTTATTGATCTGGAACTTACAATAACCTAGATAGATAACAAATGAGCTCCAGGATTCCTTCTGTGTCCATATTCTCAATGGTGCGATTCTAAGCATGTTTTAGGGATTTCCATCATATCTGGCACTTTTACATAGGTACTGGGATCAGCTGAATGCAGGCTCACACACCCAAAAGGCTAGCATTAAAACCTACTTTCAAGTCCGGATCATCATTGTTAATGGAGGATGGTCCTGTGAGGACTATTTTCCTTTACCTTTACCTTTTCCTTAGTTAAGATACTCTAGAAGAAGCAATTAAATGAAGATACTAAAATTTTGATTTCAAGGGATAAGTCATCCCTTGAAATGAAGAAGACAGAAGGGATCTGAAGCAGGTAATCACACAGTATCCCTTGCCAGGGAGCAGAGAACAATTGATGTATCCTGTGCTCACCTTGTTTTTCCATGTAGTCAGCTCAGAAACCTGTCTTTGCGGAATGGTCTTGCTTCCAATTATATGGGCTTCCCATTGTAATTAATGTAATTAAAATAAATTCTCACAGACATTCTTAGATCATCCTTTATCTAGATAATCCTTCACATGTGTTCCTGGGAGACTGTCTCATGGATGATTCTAGGTTCTGTCAAATTGACATTTAACACAGTGATCACAAATTTATGGTTGAGTATTTAGTTGTTTCTGTTTCTTTTACATAAAATGCCTCACTATTCACTTGTCAATTAAACCCCCATCAATGTAGTTACTAAGTGGAAATGGACTTGCACTCAAAAGATGAATAACTGTTAGTTTATAAACAACAGTCCTGGGAAGGGGGAGCATTTGAGAAACTGTTTCTTGTATCTTCTCTTTCTTCTCAGTCATTCTGGTTATCTGACCTCACACCAGAAATCCACCTCTGTCTTCTTAAGATCATTTAATACCTTTGTCAGACTCTTCAGGATGAGTGAATCTAAAGTGTTTGTCATCATTGGTTATGAAAAAAAGTGAACATTGCTTCACTACATTTAAATATATTTTCAGAACATACCTAAAAGGAAAAAAAATCATTGTTTCAGTTTACTTTTTTTGCTGTAATTAGATTCTTTTTAAATTACATTTTTATTTCTTTATATTAATTTACTTTGTATCCCAGTTGTAGCCCCCTCCCTCATTCCCTCCTAATTCCTCCCTCATCTCCTTCCTGCCCCTCTCTAAGTCCACTAATAGGGGAGGTCCTCCTCCACTTCCATCTGACCCTAGCTTATCAGGTCTCATTAGGACTGGCTGTAATGTCCTCCTCTGTGGCCTAGCAAGGGTGCTCCTTCCTCATGGTGTGGGAGGTCAAAGAGCCAGCCATTGAGTTCATGTCAGAGCCAGTCCCTGTTCCCTTTACTAGGGTACCCACTTGGATACTGAGCTACCATGGGCTACGTTTGAGCAGAAGTTCTAGCTTATATTCATGCATGGTCCTAGGTTGGAGAATCAGTCTCAGAAACGACCTCTGTGCCCAGATATATTTAGTCCTTGTGGAGCTCTTCTCCTTTCCAGGTCATACTAACTCCCCCTTCTTTCATATGATTCCCTGCACTCTCCCCAAGGTTTGGTTATGAGTCTCAGCATCTGCTTTGATACACTGCTAGGTAGAGTCTTTCAGATGCCCTCTGAGGTATGCTCCTGTACTGTTTCTTGTTTTCTTCTACTTCCAATGTCCATCCCATTTGTCTTTCTAAGTAAGGATTGATCATCTTACCCCCAGTCCTCCTTTTTGTTTAGTTTCTTTAGGTGTACAAATTTTAGTATGTTTATCCTATCTTATACGTCTAGTAACCACTTATAAGTGAGTATAGACCGTGTGTGTGTTTCTTCTTCTGAGATACTTCACTCAGAATGATCTTTTCTAGATCCCACAATTTGCCTGCAAACTTCATGATTCAACTTTACAAAACATTGTACTTTATAATCTCTTTCTCTCCATCTCTTTTTCTCCTTCTCCCTCTCTTTTCTCTGCTTCCCCATTACTCCTTTCACCCTTACCACTGAGGAATGGACATAAGAACTGACATATTTCCACTGTACTTACCAGATATAACAAGGCCTCTGCATTTTCAATTCTTCCCAAAGCTTTTTCAATGACCTGCTACTATAAAAATTGTGTTTACAATGACATTTACTGAAACTACTATATTTTAAAAGTTGTTCAAATTTGGTAACTTTAAATTACATTCATGATGATAACTTTTGATCATTTGGAACTATAGCTGTAGTTCCAAATCCTATAAAAAGACAATGTTGTCTATGTTGGTCTTTGCAAGTATCTAGAAAAGTGTCAGTAAAGAATTTTTTTTCATATTTTCTTTTTTTTTTCTTTATTAATTATACTTTATTCCCTTTGTATCCTCCCTGTGGTTCCCTCCCTCCTCCCCTCCCAGTCCTTCCCTTCCTCCACCCTCTGCATGCATGCCCCTCCCCAAGTCCACTGATAAGGGAGGTCTTCTTTTCCTTCCTTCTGATCCTAGTCAATTAGGTTTCATCAAGAGTGGCTGCATTGTCTTCTTCTGTGGCCTGGTAATGCTGCTTCCCCCTGGGGGAGGTAATTAAAGAGCAGGCTGAAAAGAACACCAACAGCACAGGCTCTAAGAACAACAATCAATAAATGGAACCTCATGAAACTGAAAAGCTTCTGTAAAGCTAAGAACACTGTCCTCAGAACAAAATGACAGCCTACAGATTGAGAAAGGATCTTCACCACCCTTATATCTGACAGAGGGCTAATATCCAGTATATATAAAGAACTAAAAAAGTTAAACAGCAAAAAATCAAGTAATCCAATTAAAAAATGGGGAACAGAGCTAAACAGAGAATTCTCTGCAGAGGAATATCGAATGGCAGAGAAACACTTAAAGAAATGCTTAACCTCATTAGCCAGTAAAGAATTTAACTATCCTTTTCCAAGAGAGACTTACCAGTACTGCTGCCATGTCTTGTGTTGAATCATTTTACCTTCACATTTGTTGAAATTTTCGAGAAGACAAAACTTGATGCTGTTTCAACCCACATAGGTACCAAGGACAGTCTAAAGATCACCTTGCATTGATTGCCCAATGAGTCGATTTGGCTTTCTTAAAATGTCAGAATGAGGAAAAACTTATAGGAGTTTCGTGTTACTAATACAGTTGCTTTGTCACAAAGTCTCAATTGATACTGACCTTATGGAAGCTGTCTCATGGAGTCTAGCTTTTAATTTACCTCCCAAATTGTATATAGTATATGCTCTACTATCTCTGGAAATCAGTTGCAGCTGGTAAAGGGAGTAATAGCTGTACTTTAAGAAAAGGATATCTTGCACCCTTACAGTATGTGACAGCTGCATTGACATAGGCAGAGAAACTGGTGCACTGTACTGTTCAATGTCCAAGCTCTCATCCTGTCCAATGGAAAACAATGTATATGAATACTGAATGCTCATTCTTGTAATCAAATTCTTGCAAATATTATCAGTTCAGAAATATTAAGTATATGATGTATTTGAAAATGAGTGATGCCTGTAATATTGCTTAAATATATATATGCTCACTGTTAATTAACAGTACAGGTAAAGAAGAGGGGTTTCTTAAATATGTTATGCAAATAAACTTATTTGAGAACAACTAGTTGTACTTTATTTCTTCTCTCTCTAATATTAAGATAAGATAATGCCAAAAATCTTCTAGTCTTAAACTACTCAATATACCTGTAGCTGAACTTAAATTGAACTGTTTCATCATTGGGTTAAGTAAAGCTATGACTTTTGTTAATTAATGTTTGGAGGACATATGGAAGAGTGAACCAGAGAATGAAATTATTTCATTAACAACACTCACTCTTCTCTCTTTAACATCTGCACATTACTAACATCTAATTTATTACCGTGTCTCCAAGGTAACATATAACTTAATTCACAACCAATATCAAGAAGGTGAGTTCAGAAGAGGAAATTACATTGTAAATGTTTTCATGTCAGATTATTAGATTACCACACATAGTTTTAGAGCAAAACTCTGAAGAGATAAGTTTGTGTTAATCAAAAGAAGGTGCCTCACTATTCTCTACATTCAGAAACAATAATGTAAGACAGATAGTATGGTTCAAGATAAAAAAAAAATAAGTGAATGAATCCACATGCCTTTGGATGCTATAATATTTTTCATGTAACAAATATACTATTGAGGGTCTAGATTGATCTCAGGCAGGCAGACAGGCAGGGAAAGGCTCCACACACAGTAAAGGTGGCAACCAGTGAGATACTTCCTTGCATGAGATGGCACCTGACCTAAGAAAAAGGGCACTGCAGTGGTTGTTCTTCCTCCTGCTGCTTCTCCTATGTAGCTATTTCAAGACTAGTCCAGGACAGACCCTTTCCTAAAGCTGTGGGTGTATCAGCTTGCCTATCTACACTGAGCAATTCAATTTTAGAGAAAGGGAACCTGCTCCCATACCACAATGAACATATTTATCAGAAACATTGGGCCTACAAACTCTCTCTTCTTATTTAAGATCATTAACTCAAATTACAGAAAGGGAACTCATCCCAAGTTCCTCAAACACTTAAAACCAGCAAGCATCTAAAATCTTTCCGTCTTTTTCCCTCTCCCTCTTCCTCTTTCTCTCCCCCTCTCACTCCCACTGTCTTCTTGTCCCTCTCCCCCCTTCTTTCTCTCTCTCTGTGTGTGGGAGGGTCTGCCTGTCTGCCTGTCTGCCTTTCTGCCTGTCTGTCTGTCTCTCTGTTCCAGTATGTGTGTGGGGGGTGTGTGGAATCTGTACATGCATGTCTGTTTTAACTTGTAATATCCTTGTTATTTCATACTACCTGTTTTATAATTGGCAGAGAAAATGTCCTTAATCAAAATTCCCAGCTGGCAACACTCCATTTTGGCACTTTCAACCATCCCATTTCTTCTGCTTTTTTTTTTTTTTTTTGAGATCTTCTTTATATGTTTATGTAAGTGTTGTATGCATATACTGCATGCATATGGAGAGTAGAAGATAACCTGGAGATTTACTTTTCACTTTTTCTTTTGTTTGAGGTGGAATGTCTTGATTTTTGCATATGTCACAGTAACTGTGCTGGTACATTCCAGGGATTCTCCACCTCATATCTTGCCATATGAGTATTTTGGACATCTTTTTCTGTATCTTAGGCAATAACCTGGATCTATACTTCACCTAATAGAAACCATACCAAAATTCTTACCCACTGCAACTATCATATAGCTTACTACTTTATGTATTCTAATCTTTTTACAACATGTATCTGTGACCTTGATATTTATAACCTTATTCATGTACCCTGATTTACCAGTCTGGAATGAATTTCTTCACACACACACCAAAAAAAGTCCTTTTCCATTCTGACCCCCCAAAAAAGTGTGTACAATAGGGAATCTCATTTATTGACTTCTTTTTTTTTCTTTTTTTTACTTTTCTATTTTATTTTTATTAATTACAGTTTATTCACTTTGTATCCTAGCTTTCGCCCCCTCTCCCATTCCCTCCTAATCCCTCCCTCCCTCCCTCTTCTTCTCCCATGCCTCTCCCCAAGTCCAATGATAGCAGAGATCCTCCTCCCCTTCCATCTGATCCTAATCAGGTCTGGCTTCTTTGTCTTCCTCTGAGGCCTGGTAAGGATGCTCCCCCCTCAGGTGGAGGTGAGCAAAGAGCCAGCCACTGAGATCATGTCATCGATGGTCCCTGCTTCTATTATTGGGTAACCCTCTTGGACAGAATTGCCATGGCTACTTCTGTGCAGGGGTTCTTGATTATCGCCATGCATGGTCCTTGTTTGGACTGTTAACTTCTTTAAAATAAACAGCACTAAAGACCATCCTTCACACATTTTGATCATACATGTGGCATGGCTACATCATATATCTGGTTGGAGGGAGGAGTGGAACACAGCCTGATTTCTGCATACCGGTTAATCAGGATCTTTGCTCATTCCATACTTTCTTCCCTTTCCAAAGATGTGGCATCCAAAAGGCTCTGATTCACTACTGGGACCATGGCCAAAAGTGTTGCAAGGAGAGGGATTGGGGATGAGGGGAGTTTCACTAGAGGTCAGTCCACGGGAAAAAAAAAAAAACAATTTTTCATCTGGAAGGAATATGAAGATGTAATGAAAGTAAAAGTAAAAGATGTGAAGAACTCCAAAGCCACAGACAGTAAGAAAGAGCAAGCCATAGGTGTAGACAAACATATAGTGGCAGAAACTGAGGAAAAAGAAGGAACAGACAGGGAGGGAGAGTGGAGAGATAATAACCAACTTTATTAAAGAAGACAGACAGCTCTCTTGGCTGGGAGACCTGAGATTCTACCAACTGAGCTTGGGAGTGAAGGCTTTATAGAATCCTGGGGCACTCCTCTTCCTCACTACCCCTGTGTCTTGTTGATTTGGCTTGGATATCCTTCCTTGGATATGCTCTTCACCATCTGCATTTTCCTTTCAGCTATTAAACTTCCATCCATCAGAAGACTGGGGAATGGTCATGGAAGAAGGAAGGGAGAAGAAGATGGAAGGAAACAAGGGTGGGACAACAGCTGGGATACAAAGTGAATAAATTGTAATGAATAAAAAAATTATATTAAAAAAACCTTGCATCCAAACCGGGTGTGGTGGCACAGGCCTGTAGTCCCAGCACTCCACAGGCAGAGACAGCAGATCTCTGTGAGTTCAAGCCAGCCTGATCTACAAAGTGAGTTCAGGACAGCCAAGGCTACACAGAGAAACCATGTGCCAAAAAACCAAACCAACCAAACAAAAACAAAACAAAACAAAAAACCCTGCATCCATTGCTAGGACTTTGGGGATAAGAAGAATCCATGGGAGCAAAAATTTCCAAACTCTGGAGCCTGTGCAGGACATTTTACTTACAACATTCAAAGAGGTTTAACTGATTTCTCAAGTTCAGGATGCATGTGAGTTAACTGAATTTCAATTTATTTTCTCACTTCTCCATTCTGAGTGCAGGTTAAAAGTAAAATTGTATTTCGTTTTCAACACTTTATTCTGGCAACTTAATAAACAACTCAAATATATTATAAAATCATGAAAAGGAAAATTGGCTATGGAATGGCAGTCGGCAGCCTGCAGGGAAACAGGATGTGTGAGAAGTAGACTATTACTCAGAACTGTTTTCATCTTTCCCAAGGAATAAAAACAAATCCATAGAATGAAAAATATATGCAGATTTACTTTTTATATATTTTAGTTCCTTCCTCCAGGTTTCTGCCCTGAGTTTCTTTGACAATGAACTGTGATGTGGAGCTAAATTCACAAAGCCTGAGGACAACATGGTGCCGTTAGGAACTCCAGCAGTAAATACTATAGCCTTTACTCAAGAGCAGTTTTAATGTTCCCATTACGCCATGTGAACACCTCTGAAAGTAGAAGTACCTTGAAAACAAAGTTAGGTACATTGTTGACTGACAAGGACATGATAAAGATGTATAGCTGTTAATTAATGGGTAGAGATTTAGAAAGATTATGTTGTATTACATGTTGGACTCTTTCATGTATCCCTCTGCAGAAATGTTTTATTTTTATGTTTTGCCCAAGATCAGAGATTAACCTGAGTGTATAAGTTTAATAATAAAAGAAGTGAACTGTCTTAAAGAGACTCAGCTTTCTTTCTTAGTCAGCCTACATTCCCTCAACAACCTCATAAAACACCTCCCAAAAAGCAATACTAGAAATACTAGAGTATAATTTTATTCAGATATATATGAAAACAAAATTATGTAATTTGCATGAAAATAGATGGAACTTGAAAATATAATATTAAGGGAGGAAACTCAGGACCAGAAAGACAAATAATGTGTATTCTCTCGCACTTGTACAAATGAAGATCTTAGTCTGTGATTTTAAATTTGTGTATCTGAGTGAGCAAACATGGGGAAAGATCAGGGAACTAGAAGGAGGTCAGTCTAACTGAAAAGAGAGACAGGCAGACACCCACAGACAGAGACAGAGAGACAAAGAGAGATACAGAGAGAAAGAGAGACAGAGACAAAGAGATAGACAGATGTTGCTAAAGGAAAGGGTTGGGAAGACAATAGAATGAAGTAGAATGTCAGGTACTGGGCCAAAAATACTGGGGCAAAGGAGTGTGGCAGGGAGGGTAGATATCAATAAAAATGATGTATGCGTGAAAATATTTTATTTTATAAGTAAGTTTATTTAAGAAATAATAATAATAGTAATAACAAAAGGTCAAACAAGATGACTTAGCAGGAAAAGCTGCTTGCAGGCAAGACTGATGACCCAGTCTCCATCACCAGCATTCATATGGTGGAGAGAGCAAATTGACTTTCTCAGGTTTTCTTGTAATTTCCACATGAGTGCTGTGACACACACACACACACACAAACACCCAAAAACTTATGTGTACATGCTCATGGAAACATGAATACATAGAGCCATGCATCAAACATTCATCACAGACAAAATAAATTTAATGAAAACTTAGGTGTAGTTTCTTAAATTATTCTTTCTTAGGGTCAATTGCTTTATTTTTGAATTATATTGTGAATTCTACAACTATGAATTAATAAATGCTTTGCATTTACATACAGTATACATTTACTCTAGCAGAATTAAGACAGACACAGACAAAAGACCAAGAACACGTGTTTTTGTTTGATTGTTTGTTGTTTTTAGTAGTATGTTTCAGCTGCATTAGAATATCCATTGATTTTGGGAGATTCTGGCGAAGTCATGGTGTTCTGGTTTTTATTGATTGTATTTTTTTATTCTTTATTAATTACACTTTATTCACTTTGTATTCCCTCCCTGTGGGTCCCTCCCTCCTCCCGTCCCAATCCCTCCCTTCGTCCCCCCTCTGCATGCATGCTCCTTCCCAAGTCTACTGATAGTTGAGGTCTTCTTTCCTTTCCTTCTGATCCTAGTCAATTAGGACTCATCAGGAGTGGCTGCATTGTCTTCTTCTGTAGCCTAGCAAGGCTGCTCCCCCCACCCCCTTCAGGAGGAGGTGATTAAAGAGCAGGCCAATCAGCTCATGTCAGAGACAGTCCCTGTTCCCATTACTATTACACCAGCCTCTAGCCATCTGGTTTTCTGTAGCCCTGGTTGGGCAACCTAGCCAGCCCACAGAGGAAGAGGATTCAGACAGAACTGATGGGACCTGATAGGCTAAGGTCAGACAGTAGGGGAGGAGGACTTCCCCTATCAGTGGACTAGGGGAGAAGAATAGCAGAGGAAGAGGGAGGGAGTGTGTGATCAAAAGGGGATGAGAGAGGAGGCTACAACTGGGATACAAAGATAATAAATTGTAAATAATAATAATAATAATAATAATAATAATAATAATAATAATAGAAAAAATGGCATGTTTCCCTGGTCTACTTTTGCTATTCTGGACTATGCCAACCTTACATATATGAAAACTATGATTTATCTCCCCCTATTTTTAAACATTAAATGAAGCTTCTCACGACTTTCAGTTATAAACAGAAGACTGAAAGCAATATGAGAATCAATGTCTAAAAACAAAGAAAGAAAAATGGCTATTATCTTATAGTGGAAAAGTTGAGTAAAACATGGCCCCTGTGGCTCATCTCAAGAGACACTTTTTCTCAAGCAAGCACTTCAGGTCTAATTCAGTTTCTCACATACCCTGAAAGACCAGACCTGAATGTTCTGGTTTCAATGTCAAAGTTTACTTGAAATATCTACAAAATATCTAAAAGCTAAATACAATAATAGCTAATTCAAAATTGTATGCTGATCTAAATATTCATCTTTGCCTTCCTCCTTTGTAAAAATTAAAATTATCTTTGGATGTTA
The DNA here is from genome assembly GCA_010120015.1 of Rhombomys opimus. NCBI lineage: Eukaryota > Metazoa > Chordata > Mammalia > Rodentia > Muridae > Rhombomys > Rhombomys opimus. The sequence goes on along the minus strand of REGO01000381.1, from coordinate 1,203,377 downwards.
TTAAAATAATTTATATTTTAGTGTGATTTATGGTCAATGTCTATAAAATTGAAACATGATTTAAATTTTTAATGCTTTACTTGATTTTTAATTAAAGTTTTATTTTTTCCAATAATTATATTTTATTTGCTTTTTATCCCAGCTGTAGCTCCCTTCCTCATTCCCTCCCTATCGCATTCTCCTTCCCTCATCTCCTCCCATGCCCCTCTTCAAGTCCACTGATAGGGGAGGTCCTCCTCCCCTTCCATCTGACCCTACCTTATCAGGTCTCATCAGGACTATCTGCAATGTCCTCCTCTGTGGCCTGGCAAGCAGTTCCCACCTGAGGTGGGGAGGAGGTGGTCAAAGAGCCAGCCACTGAGTTCGTGTCAGAGACAGTCCCTGTTCCCCTTACTAGGGTACCCACTTGGATACTGAGCTTCCATGGACATCTGAGCAGGGGTTCTAGGTTACATCTATGAATGGAGCTTGGTTGGAGTATAAGGCTCAGAAAAGACCCCTGTGCCCAATTATTTTGGTTCTGTTGCTCTCCTTGTGGCTTTACTTGATTTTTAAAATTCAAATTACTGCAATTTTATCTAAGCCATTTGGCTTCATTGTTTTTTTTTTCTTCTATTGAAATTAAAACTTTTTAAGCATACATATTTTCTTTTTATTTAATTTATTTACTTATGTATTTTAGTTTGACAAGATACATTTTTTTATGCTTAGCCCTTGCTCTCCTACAACTCACTCTGTAGATAGGCTGCCCTTGAACTCACAGACCTGCCTATGGCCACCTGCCTATGGCCCCGGAGTGCTAGGATTAAAAGTGTGTACCACAATCACCCACTTTTATTTTTTCTTTTCTTTATCTCTTTCTTTCTTCCTCTTGTTTTCTTTCTTTTTTTCTTTCGTTTGAGGAAGAGAAGAATATGTTGTCCACATTTTCTAGATAGAAAAGAATGAGTTCCAAAGACATATGCCTGAGTGTTAGTGAAGCCAAGGGACACATGAAAATTCTCCACTTTCTTCACAACATGGCGGACAAACCATGATTGGCTTTGCCTCTGTTCCAGTGCTTAATAACCTTAACAATTACTTTTTTTTTCTGGGAATTTGCAGTCACAGAAAGAGATCAACACTTACAAAAGAAGTTTATTACATCCTTTGTCTGTTTGATTTCTGTCTTTTAGTGTGGCTGTTAACACCTACATTTTCAAAGGTTAGAGAGCTGAGGAACATTTCCACTGCAGCAGATGTAAAGGATTTGCCGTTCAAAGGTGTCATTTTTCAAGACAAACACAAAACTGTTCTCAGGTACCATGATCACAAAGTCAGACCTCAAAAGCTTGATTTACATGCCAAAGAGCAAAGAGATAATAGACGATGGAACAGAATCAAAAATAAGCAGGAGATGAGAAAGGTGCAGTTTTTAAGAGCCTAATAATTATCATATTTATGAGATTCTGTAGGAGCCAGTGTACAGTGTACAGTGATCTATGCAGCTCTCTCCTACAAGAATGTGTCAACCACCATTGCCAGGCTCCAGCTTTCAAATTTTACCTTTTTGCTTTTTATTGTATTATTACTGTTGTTGCTGTTTACAATTTATTCACTTTGTATCCCAGTTGTAACCCCCTCTCTCAACTCTTCCTGATGTTACCATCCTTCCTTCTTCTTTCTGTCTCTCTCCCCTAGTCAACTGATAGTGGAAGCCCTCTTCCCCTACTGCCTGACCCTAGCCTATCCGTTCCCATGAAGTCTGCCTGGATCCTCTTCTTCTGTGGGCTGCTTAGGTCACTGCCCCCAGGGAGGAGTGATCAAGGAGTAGGCAATGGTGTTCTTATCAGAGACTGTCTCTTCTCCCCTTACTAAAAACTCACTTGGAGACTGAGCTATCTATGGGTTATATCTGGACAGGGAGTCTAGGTCCTCGCTTTGCATGAACTCTGTAGTAATCCCTGGGCCTTACTTTTTTGGCTTTCTTGGTCTCCTTGTGGGGTGCCTGTTCCCTCGGGGTCTTTCTATTTCTTCCTTCTTCCATAACACTCCCTGTGCTCTGTTCAAAGTTTGGTTGTGAGTCTCTGCATCTGCTTTTATCCCCTGCAGAATGAACCCTTTTTAGAGGAGCTCTGTGGTAGGCTTTCATTCTGTTCCCTCTTTTCTATGATTTCCATTGTCTACTCTGTTTTCCCTTGTGAATGAGAATTAAGCATCTTGCCAGAACCCCTGCACAAATGTAGCCCATGACAGTTCAGTCTCCTATTGGATTCCATAGTAATGGGAACAGGGACTGTCTCTGACATGAACTGATTGGCCTGCTCTTTGATCACCTCCCCTGCGGGGGGAAGCAGTTTCAGCAGGCCACACAGGAAGACAATGCAGCCACTCCTGATGAGACCTAACAGACTAGGATCAGAAGGAAGGAAAAGAAGTCCTCCCCTATCAGTGGACTTGGGGAGGGACATGAGTGGAGAAGGAAGAGGAAGGGAGAGATTGGGAGGGGAGGAGGGAGGAAACTACAGGGGGATACAAAGTAAATAAAGTATAATTAATAAAAAAATTAAAAAATAATCCTTTTCAAAATATATTTATATTTGCTCAAAACAAATGAGTTTACATAGCAATAAACAAGAGTTAAAATATAAAAACTTCAAATTAAAAAAAAAAACAACAACAACAGAAAAAGATCTTCTGGAGCTATCTCCAACCCAGATCTCAAGCTGTACGTATGGACACCTGATTTTTGACAAAGATACCAAAACCATACAATGGAAAAAAGATAGCATCTTCAACAAATGGTGCAGTTCTAACTGGATATCTGCATGTAGAAAAAATGCAAACAGATCCCTACTCATCACCCTGCACAAAACTAAAGTCCAAGTGGTTCAAAGACCTCAATGTAAAATGAGACACTAAACCTGTTAGAAGAAAAAGTGGGGAAGAGCCTCAAATTCATTGGCACAGGAGACAACTTCCTGAACAGAACATTAACAGCAGGGGCTCTAAGATCAACAATTAATAAATGGGACCTCATATCAGAAGTAGTCCCTGTTCCCCTTACTAGGGTTCCCACTTAGATGCTAAGCTACCATGGGCTACATCCAAGCAGGGGTTCTGGGTTATTTCCATACATGGTCCTTGGTTGGAGAAACAGTCTCATAAAAGATCCCTGTACCCAGATATATTTGGTCCTAGGGGAGCTCCTGTCCTCTCCAAATCATACTAACTCCCCCTTCTTTCATACAATTCTCTGCACTCTGGGGAAGGTTTGGTTATAAGTCTCAGTATATGCTTTGATACACTGCTAGGTAGAGTAGTTCAGAGGCCCTCTGTGGTAGGCTCCTTTCCTGTTACTTGTTTTCTCCTACACTCAATGGCTGGCTGTTTGACCCTCACCCCCCAAGGGAGAAGCAGTCCTGCTAGGCCACAGAGGAAGACTTTGTAGCCAGTCCTGAAGATACCTGATAAACTGGGATCAGATGCAAGGGGAGGAGGTCCTCCCCTATCAGTGGACTTAAAAGGGGGCAGGGAGGAGATGAGGGAGGGAGGGTGGGATTTGGAGGGAATGAGGGAGTGGAATACAGCTGGAATACAAACTTAATAAACTGTAACTAATATTAAAAATTTAACAAGGAAAGAAATTCCTATTAAAAAATAAATGGGACCTCATGAAATTGAAAAGATTCTGTTAAGCAAAGGACACTTTTGTCAGAACAAAATGACAGCCTACAGACTGGCAAATGTGGTGTTGAGGTTTTTGATCCATTTGGACTTTACTTTTGTGTATGGTGAAATATGGATCTAGTTCCTTTTTTCTACATGGAGACATCCATTTAGTCCAGCACTGTTTCTTTAAGATGCTATTTTTCCCATTGTAAGGTTTTGGTTTCTTGGTCAAAAGTCAGGTGTCTGTAGGTGTCTGGGTTTATTTCCTGGTCTTCAATTTGATTCTACTTTTCCTCTATTCTTTTTCTATGCCAGTAACATACTGTTTTTATTACTGTTGCTCTGTAGTAGCATTTGAGATTAGAAATGGTGATAACCCCAGAAGTTCTATTTTACAAGATGGTTTTAGTTATTTTGGGTGTTTTCCTTTTCCATATGAAATTGAGAATCATTCTTTCAAGGTCTGTCAAAACATGTGTTGCTATTTTGATAGGAATTTCATTGAATATGTACACTTCTTTTGGTAGGATAGCTATTTTTACTTTATTAATCTTACTGATCCATGAGCATGGAAGATCTTTCCATCTTCTGATACCTTCTTCAGTTTCTTTCTTTAGAGACTTGATTTTTTTTTTCTTCCATACAAGTCTTTCACTTGCCTGGCCAGAGCTATACCAAGGTTCTTTATTTTATTTGTGGCTATTATGAAGAATGTTGTTTCACAAATTTCTTTCTCAGCCTGTGTGTCTTTTGTATATAGGAGGGCTACTGAATTTTTTGAGTTAACTTTGTATCTAGCCACTTTGCTGTAGGTGTTTATCACTTGTAGAAGTTCTCTAGTAAATATTTTGGGTTGCTCATGTATATTATCATATAACCTGTGAATAGCTCTACCTTTCCTGTTTGTATCCTCTTGATCTCCTTAAGTTTCCTTATTGCTCTTGCTAGGGAATCCAGTACTAAGTTGAAGAAATATGGAGAGAGTGGGCAGTTTTGCCTTGTCCCTGATTTCAGTGGGATTGATTTAAATTTCTCCCCATTTAGTTTGATGTTGGCTATAGGCTTGCTGTATATTTCATTTACTATGTTTAGGTATGTCCCATGAATCTTTGATCTCTCTAAGACTGCAAGCATGAACAGGTGTTAGATTTTGTCAAACTCGTTTTTTCCATGTAAGAAGATCATGTGTATGTGTGTGTGTGTGTGTGTGTGTGTGTGTGTGTGTATGTGTGTGTTTTCAGTTTGTTTCCTTGGTGAATTACGTTGATGGATTTTCATATGTTGAACTACCCCTGCATTCCTGGGATGAAGCCTATTTGGTCATGGTAAATGATGTACTTTGGCGTGTTTTTCAGTCAGGTTTGAGAGTATTTTATTGAATATTTTTATTTAATTTTCATAGGAGAGATCAGAGAGATCAGCCTGAAATTCTCCTCCTTTGTTGGGTCTTTGAGTGGTTTACATTGACTGTGACCTTATAGAATGAGTTTGGTAATGTTCCTTCTTTTGTTTAATTTTGTGATACAGTATGAAGAGTATTGGAATTAACTCTTCTTTGAAGGTGTGGTAGCATTCTGTGCTGAAAACATCTGGTCTTGGACTTTTTTTGCATGGAAGACTTTTTATGACAGCTTCTATTTCTTTAGGGTATATAGAACTATTCAATTGATTTACCTGATCTTGATTTAACTTTGGAAAATAGACTCTATCAAGAAATATTTTTGTTTCATTTAGATTTTGAAATTGTGGCATATAGGCTTTTGAAGTAGGACCTAATGATTCTTTGTATTTTCTCAGTGCCTGTTCTTATGTCCTCCTTCTCTTTTCTGATTTTGTTGATTAGGATAGTGTCTCTCTGCCTTTTAGTTAGTTTGGTTAAGGGTTTCTCTACCATGTTGAATTTCTCTAAGAACCAGCTTTTGGTTTCATTGATTCTTTGAATTGTTCTTTTTGTTTCTAATTCATTGATTTGAGCTCTGAATTTGATTATTTACAGCTGTCTACTCCTCTCGGTGTGTCTGCTTATATTCTTCTTTTTTCTTTTTTCTAGTGCTTTTAGGAGTGCCATTAAGTTGCTTGTATGAGATATCTAGAATTTCTTGACGATGGCACTTAGTGCTGTGTACTTTCCTCTTAGCACTGCTTTTATTGTTTCCCATAATTTTGTGTAAGTTGTACCTTCATTTTCATTGAATTCTAGGAAGTCTAATTTCTTTCTTTCTTCCCTGACACAGCTATAGTTTAGTAGGTAGTTGTTCAGTTTTCATGTGTGGTTAAGCTATTTGCTATTTCTGTTATTGTTGAGGTCTATTACTTAAACCATGGTAGTTCTGATATAGTATAAGGAATCATTTCTACCTTCTTGCATCTGTTGAGGCTTGTAGTGTGTCCAACTATGTGGTCAGTTTTGAAAAAGGTTCCATGAAGTACTGAAAAGAAGGTATATTCTTTGTCTTTGGGTGAAAAGTCCTATAGACTTCTGTAGTGTTATTTACTGTAGTTTCCATTTACCTTCTATCTAGATGATATTTCCCATGGTGAAAAGTTCTGTAGACCTCTGTTAGTGTCATTATTTCTCTATTTTGCTTCTATCTAGGTGATGTGTCCCTTGGTGAGAGTATGGTGTGGAAGTGTTGCACTATTATTGTGCTGGGGTTGATGTGTTAATTAAGCTTCAATAATGTTTCTTTTAGAAATGCAGTGGCCCTTGTATATTAGGCATAGATGTTCAGGACTGTGATGTCCTCATGTGTTTTTTTTTTTTCTTTTAATGAGATTCAAGTACCCCCCCATCTCTTTTGATTAATTTTGTTTGAAAGTCTATTTTATTAGATATTAGGTTGGCTGCTACAGCTTGCTTCTTAGGTCCACTTTTTTTGGTAAACTTTTTCTAGCCCTGTACTCTGTGGTAGTGTCTATCTTTGTTACAAAGGTGTGTTTCTTGGATGTACCAGAATGTTGGATCTTGTTTCTATAACCATAACCATTCTGTTAGTCTCTGTGCTTTTATTATAGAGTTGAGTCCATTGATGTTGATAGATGTTAGTTACCAATGATTGTTAGTTCCTTTAATTGTAGAAAGGTGTTAACTGTGTGTTTGTGTGCTTGTTTTCTTTTGTTTTACTGTTGTGAAAGTATCTATATCCTGTTTTTTCTTGGGTGCAGCTGATTTTCATTGGGTTGGAGTTTTCCTTCTAGTATTTATGTAGGGCTAAGTTTCTGCATATATATTGTTTAAATTTAGTTATGCCATGGAATATTTTGTTTTATCTGTCCATGTTGGTTGAAAGATTTTCTGGGTATAGTAGTCTGGGTTGGCACCTGGGGTCTCTACAGACGTAGCCCACAGCAATTTAGTGTCCAAGTAGTGTCCCATAGTAATGGGACAAGGGACTGCCTCTGACATAAACTGATTGGCCTGCTCTTTGATCACCTCCCCCGAGGGGGGAGCAGCTTTCTCAGGCCACAAAAAAATGACAATGCAGCCACTCCTAATGAGATCTGATAGACTAAGATCAGAAGGAAGGAGAGGTGAACCTTCCCTATCAGTGGACTTGGGGAGGGCCATGCCTGAGGAAGGGGGAGGGATTGGGAGGGGAGGAGGGAGGGGCTTATGGGGGGATACAAAGTGAATAAAGTATAATTAATAAAAGTTAAAAAAATAAACAATGAAATTAAAAAATATATATATTATGTGGACCATGGAGACTAGAGTCTTCTGTCTTGTCTATTCCTAATATTCTTATGTTTCATCTTTGAATAGTGTCCTTCATTTCTCGTCTGTTTTGTGTCAGGAACTTTTCCTTTTTTACATTTTCTTAGAGAGATGTTTTCTATTTCTGCAATTGTATTTCAGCGCCTGAGATTCTCTTCTCTATCTTTTGTATTCTGTTGTTGATGTTTATCTCTGTGGTTCCTCATATCTACTCTAAGTTCTTTATCTCAAGGGTTTTCTCAGTTTGTGTTTTCTTAATTGATTTTAATTCCGTTTTCATGTCTTGAAAAATTTTATTCATTTCCTTCACTTGTTTGATTGCAGATTCCTGTCTGTCCCTGATGGCCTCTATTTGTTTGTTTGTGCTCTCTTTATGTGCCTCTAATAACTGCATAATCATAGATTTATGACCATTTTCCTATGTTTCAGCTGCATTAGAATATCCATTGGTTTGGAGCGATTCTGGTGAAGCCATGATATCCTGGTTTATGTTGATTATTTTCTTATTCAGGACTCTAGCCATCTGATTGTCTTTAAAGACTAAAGACTGCACCTGGAACCTGTACTGTATACTGGGTCCACCTGTGTCTGTAGTCTGGAGTAGTCTACAGAAAGATGAGAGATGTACATAGGTTCAAGAACAAGTGTGCCAATTGTGATGCTGCTAAGGAAGGGAGGGGGCTGGTATACTTGTCTTGAGAGGAGTGGCTCAGGAGCTGGAGTGAGTGCCTATAATTGCAAGACACATGCCTGTATGCATGTGCTGGTTTGGGAGGAAGAGCCTGGGTATAAACATGTGTTGAAGGTCAGGGGTTGTGCATGCACAGGGCAGGGTGCAGGCAAAGGTTGGGGTGTGGTATTGTGAGTGTGCTCAGGTGCTCTGATGGGCTTGGCATGGGTGGCTGTCTCCAGTGTTTCAGAAGGGAGCTGGGCTGAAGCCCTCAGGCCACCAGGCTCGGTGTTTCTGCCACTCAGACTCCTCTGGGCTGTATCATCCTAGATCTATGATCTGTGAGCTTCCACTCTTTGCCTGATCTCCACAGAGTGTCCAGCGGAACAAGCTTGAATGCTGGGAATGCTGCCCCACAAATCCCTCAGGGGGGCCAGTGGGATCTGATGTCTGGTTGTTAGAGAGGAGTTTTCCTGGACCTGGCAAGTGCTGGGGGCTCAGGTTTCGCAACTTACTGACTGGGGAAATGGCTAAGGGGTATGGATCTGACTGGGCCCAAATGTCCCAGGAACCAGAAGATGCACCCAGGGGAGCAGGAATGATAAGATGTCTTGCTGCTAGAGTGGAGGCTCTATGAACCTGGGATTCCGCACTTGCCGGGGTGTGCAGAAAATGGTGGGGTTCACATTTTGCCATTTCCAGACCTAGCAGCCAGCCTTTGGGGCCCTTATCCAATCAGACCCAATTCACAGGATGTCCCCTCTAGTACTGAGAAGCCCCAAGCTCTGGATTCAGTCACCTGTTTATGCTCTGGTTTCTGGGATTTGGATCCTCTGCCCCTCAGACACTGTGTATACTAGTTGCTGCATTCTTGGAAATCCAGCTTTCAAATTATAAATTACTATGTTTTTTCATCTTAAGAATTTTGTTTTTAATCAAGATTGTGTTGATTCTAAGTTCAGTAAGTAAATAAAATACTTCATCATTATGGGAAAAATCAGTAAATCATAGATGTTATAAAAAAGATATGCAAGTCTTAATGGTCATGTAGAGGTCTGATCCTGCAAAGTCAGAGACAGTTGCTAGCAGTTCCACTGAGGAGAACTGAAGGAGAGAAAAGGGAAAGGTCAGTCAAAGGGGCTAAGTTTACTAGAATGACGAAATAGCTGAATTGTGTTGAGTGGCAATATCTCCTCTTATGCCCAGTTCGTGAGACCCCCAAAGGCCACCAGGAATCCACTGTGCTGCAAATACATGAGGACCTTTTATTGTATATGTGCTTGAGCCCAGGATGCAAAGACTTCCTGGGGAAGCAGGAAAGAAATGCAGCCCTGAGGTCTAGGGTAACAAGGTTTTTAAAGGGAAAAAAAGCAAGGGGGAAGTCCAAGCCTTAGCATTATAGGATTGGGTAAGAGGGTCTTTAGAGAAGATGATATTTAAAATGATAGGTCTGTTTTAGGTGCCAAGGCCACAGTGGTCCAGTCCTGGGCCATCTGAGGAATATCTGGTCATGAGCAGTGCCTGGAGTTTCCTGTTATGTGTTGATTAGAGGGACTGTTGGCCATCTGGTCTGGTTGCCAAGCAACAATATCTTTCAAGCCCCCCCCAGGCTGGGCAAGCGGGTATGTCTTAACTTGTCTGCTTTCTTGTCTAAACTTGTACCCAGGACCATAGTCCTGTTTCCCAGGGAATTGAATTTCAAATTTTTGGACTTCTCACTCCCAAAGTTCCTTAGGATTTAGGGTGTTTTGGAAGAAGCCTGTTAATACTTAGGAAGTAAACAGCTCAAGAGTCCTTAGTAGTCCCTAGTTCTAACCTGACTCACAAAGCTAGTCCTTTTTTGAGGCTGTGTAAGCAGTAAGGACTTCTGAAGAAACAGAGACTGACTGAGCTGCCTGGAAGAGAAACCAGCCATGCTGCCTGGAAGATACCAGAGAGCTGCCAAGCTTCCTGGAAGACAGTCCCCAAGCTGTGCAACTGCCTGCAAGGCACGTAGAGAGCCCCAGCATTTCCGGGGTCCTCACTCCAGATGGGCTGTGCTTTCAGCTGCTGTTGATTCTTTCCCACACCCATAATTAACCTTCATCCACACTTCTAGAAGAAACTCCACTAAACTCTCTTGTCCCCCTAGGTGAACTTTGGTGCTATCAGTTTATTGTCAATTCTCTGACGTGAGTAGACATCAGTGCCTGATTCCTTCTGAAAACTGTCACACAGCACATAGCTACACATTCTGACAGTCTGAAGTAGATAATATTGGATATTATCTTAACTTGCATAGTTATTTTATATATTTTTATACTTCCAGAATTGATAGTGAATGTTAACCATCATTGCAGTATCACTGTATTTTACATTTTACATTATTTTTGATTTTTTATGCTTTTTATTCTATCTTATTTATTATTTGAGTCATATTCCCACATTCCTATGATATAACCCAGACTAACCTCCAACTCAATCCTCTCGCTTTAGCTTCATTAGTGATACCCACTCTGGCATGCACCACCAGGCTTACCTCTCTTATACATTTACATTGCTATTTGCACTTTGTTCTTCAATTTTAAACTCTATTATATACTCACAAATGATGCATTCCCATTTTCAAATATCTACCATAGCTTGTTATTGTGTTTCTGGCATTTCTATATAATAGCTCATGACATTTAGTTCTTGTTTGAAACAGTTGCGTTGCTGAATCATCGTATTGTAAAGCCTTATTAGGAGAGTCCTGTTACTGTAACTGTCTTAGGGAAAATTGAAAGTCCTAGAAGATAAGCAAAATGTTCAGGATCAGCCAGTTAGTGACAAGTTCAGTAGTTGAAGTCAGGCATAAATTTAATTTATCTGCTTTCAGATTGCACATATAACCTTCATTTTCATCGTGCTGACTTAAATTCATAAAAAAATTCTTTTATTTCAGACTCCACAGTCAAATTGTGAGAAAGTAATTTCTTAGGATGAAAGTGCTTTTTCCAGGGGCAGAGAGATGTTTCAGTGGATAAAGACATTTACGGTAAATCGTGATGTCCTGAGTTCAGTCTCCAGAACACTCATGGCTGATGAAGGGTCAACTCTTGGAAGTGGTCCTCTGAATGCTACATGTGTTGTGACATGCATACCATCTATATGTAGAGTTTTAATCAGGCAATAATAATATCAGAACAATAATAATAATAGAACAAAAACTGTATTATTAATGTCTGTTTGCCTAAAATATTACATCATCTCTTCACCATAGCCCTACCCTGTCTCTAACCTACCCACTAGCCATTCATGAAAGCTCACCTAAATATGCTGGAGAGATGTTCCGTGACTAAAAGCATTTGATGCTCTTGCAACGGACCTTAGTTTTGTTCCAAGCACTCATCTGTTGACCTACAACAATCTGTAAATACAGGCTTGGTGGCTATGATACGCATTTCTGGCCCCTGGGCACCAAACATCCACAATGTACTCATAATGCAGAAAATATACCCATAGAAATAAAATGGAATGTATTTTCTTTTTGTTAAAGAAAGAAATCCCTCTGACATAGTCATCTATGTACCAAAGACTGTCAGTGCTGCCTCTCCACTGTGAAAGAAGTGCTTCCTTAAGATGAAGATGTCCTCAGGATTTATTTTCAATATATGTTGAGCTTTTCCTACTGTAGTCATGATTTACTAACAAAGGATGCTTATACTGGAAAGAATATGGCAAGTCCCTTATTCCTTCCCAAGGCTTACAGTGAATCCTTTCCTGTGAGGATTACTTCAGTCATTTCACTGTGACAGGCTTTCATCTTCTCCAATAGCCGTGTTATCACTGATACTAAAAAAGAGATAACATCAGATAGAAGAGAACAGAATGAAATTTTGAGCCACCGTTCTGTGACAGGTAATAGGACTGCTCAGACATTCCTCAAACAGAATTCATTGTTTTCCTTTCCAAGTGAATATTAACAGGTCTTACAATTTGAATTTCAGTGGAATGCTAAAAAACAAAAACAAGAAAAAATGGCTAATGACAGAAGAGCATAAATGACCCAAGCGTCTTAGTTACTTTCTTACTTATGTACTTCATAGGGAGAAGTCAGAGCCGCAGGCACCTGACATACCTGTTCACACTACATCCACAGACATGATGCAGAAAGCAATGTGTGCGTGAATATTGTTAATCAGGTTAATTTTCCACTTTATATAAGTCAAAATCCCCTGCCTGAGAAATGGTCCTTTCCATAATTAATACTGGTCTTCCCACATCATTTGAGGTAATCAAGACAATCTCTCACTGACAGTATCAGATGATAACCTTAATTTAACTAATCCTTCACAACTCTGCTATGATTTGAGCAAAGGGTCATCTCCCCCATGATTCTAGATTACGTCCAGTTGACAACCACCGTTAACCATCACAATTTCACTCCTTGTCAAACATACCACTTTTAAGCTATTAACCTCACATCCCTTGATCTTATGGGCTCAGAAATGCCTTAAAATACAAAATGTTTGTTGCTCTTAGAGCCTGTGCTGTTGGTGTTCTGTTCAGGAAGTTTTCTAGTTTACCAATGAGTTCTAGAGTATTCCCCACTTTTTTTTCTAGATGATTTAATGTGTCTGGTTTTACATTGAGGTCTTTGATTCACTTGGACTTGAGTTTTGTGCAGGGTGACAAGTATAGATCTATTTTCATTTTTCTACATGTA
>REGO01000381.1:1138349-1174127 GCA_010120015.1 Rhombomys opimus | reverse complement strand
AGAGAAGAGAAGAGAAGAGAAGAGAAGAGAAGAGAAGAGAAGAGAAGAGAAGAGAAGAGAAGAGAAGAGAAGAGAAGAGAAGAGAAGAGAAGAGAGAGGAGGGGGGAGGGCCGCAGTTCTCTCATAAGGTGACCCAGGGACATGCGCAGTTAGCTTTAGGTGTCTTCACAACTGTCTGATAACTGGTCTATCAAGTCCCTTGGGGCTGGCCATAGAAGTGCCTGCTTACTGATCCCAACAGAGCCGTTTTCTGCTTTTTTTCTAGCTAACTTGAAGATGAATTACTGTAGGTGGTGTCAGACCCAGAGAGAAATGAGAGACAGTGTATGCTCCTTTGCTCACATCCTATCGTATTTATACTTTTAATACTTCCTTGTCCCTTTAAAATATTGTAGGGGCTGGAAAGTTGGCTCAAGGTTTAAGAGAACTCAGTCCTCTTTCAGAGGATGGAGTTTAGTCACCAGCACCAAATTCAGGTGGTTTACAGCCAATTGTAACTCCAGCTGCTGGACTATCCGATGTCTCTGACCTTCTATAGTACCTGCACTCAAAACTGCATATCAAAGTGTGTGCAAAGAGGCACACAAATCGTTTAAAAAATAATATTTTAAAAATAAAAATGTTTGCATGATTTGCAAAACATATGTAAACCCAATATATCTTTTCCACCATTAAGTCTCATTATGGAAGTGCTTTCTTCTATCTCCCTTGCCGATTTTGCTGTTCAGACTTTGGCAATTAGGAATGAGTACAATAACTGCCTAAGAAAGTGCAGAAATTGGTCTGAAAATATAGCTCGCTGGGCAGGAGTTCTGCAAGCACTCACAGTATAAGCAAGTACAGTTTTACAACAGTCTGTAAGCTCAGCACTGTGGGGTTTGGAGCCAGAAGGATTGCTTGGGTTTGCTAGTTGCCAGCCTAGCTCTAGATTCTGTGTGAGAGATCTTTCCTCCAAGCAATAAATATGTAGTTAGAATGCAGGATACCTGCTGTTTCTTTTGGCTGCTGTATGAGCTCACATATATACTTCACTACACACACGCACACACACACACACACACACACACACACACACACACACACACCAAACTCAGATGTGTGGCAAAAGAAAATAAATAAATAAAAAGGAAGAAAATATAATGCATAAACTAAGAAAGCAAACCTCTCTTCTTTGGGACATTTATTTCTTACAAATCCCATCAATCACACATAGGTATGGGAAATCATGCTTCCATTTGTCACCCTCTCTATAAAAATAATGGTAGCTACTGTGTTTGAAAACATAGTGGATTCTGACCTGATGTACGATGGTTTTATATTTATTGTTTGTCTTTTTTAATCCACACAAAATACTCTCCAAAATGACTGCAAATTGAACAGCTCTCTGGGTGGAAAAGATTCATGCGGCTTCACATATTCTACTGTTTATGGTTTAATTGAAAACCCTGATGAATGCTGCATCTTTACAACTATCTGTAAGGGCAGGGGAGCACTAAACCAAAGCAAAAACCTAGTTCAATAGCTTCACCTTTAATGCCAGTCAACAATCTTTAGGTTTCTAGCTATACTTTTGCATTGATGGAGGGGAAAAAAAACCCTGCTATTTTCTGAGGAAAAAAAAACAGTTGTCACAAACTGTTGTTACTGGAAATATATTTAAAAAAACGTATGAGTCCTGGCTCATTAACATCTGAGATTCAACCACCTATTCTCAATAGACCATTTAATAATACAAAGTGATAATGAAAACTAGAAAAAAGGTTAAGTTGGCCACACTGAGAGAGGAGCAAAGAACCTCAGTGGCCCTTAAGTCCATGTTTTATGTCTTAGCACGAGATTCATGTTTATATAGAGAAAAAGGAGGATGCAGAATTAAATGGTTCCAGTCAAGGTGTAACTCCATTCTTTTCTGCAAGAGTAGGACAACATGCCTGAACAATGAAGTCTATTTTCCTATAACAAGCACCAGAGACTGACAGGAACCAGAGACTCTTTTCTTTCACATAGCAGGAGATTCCTGGGGAAGTCCCAGTTTCTTGAAGTCTGTTGTTCTGATAGCCTGATGGCCAAATGGAGCACAATAACCTGTCCTTACAACAACTTTGTTACTGCCAGGACAGTTACACTTGCTATGATAAAGTATGGAACATACATTTGTTACAGATGCACTATAGCAAATGTAACCTGAGGACATAGGGACATTTTAAATTAACATATGGAGTCAACTAAATAGAAAAATGGAATCAACAGGAAACTTTAAAGATACACAAGTAAGTTATATAAGCAAAATCTATATATGGAGAAATATAAAGAACAGTATTCATATGAGTGTCTGACCAATCTAAAGTCCAATGTATATGCTTTGAACCAAATAAAATTTAATGATTGGTTTAGCTGGCATATAAGTAGTGAAATCAGATTGAAACAGCATATATGTGAGTAGAATTCAAGATTCCTCCTCTGACTAGAGAGTGAAGCCTGACATAGACCAAAGTAATAGGAAGAATGCATTCTTTTTTTACAAATGCAAAAACTTTGGGCAGGTCCAGCTAGTGAAGACACTCATAGACTGTTATACTGAAAGCTGCTATTTCATGAACAACGAGAAAGACTAAAATATGCTGTAAGCCACAAGCCATGGCTTAACCTCACACCTCTTCAGTCTCAACCCTGTGTGGAGTCTTCTCACATTTCTTCTTCTTCTTTTTCTTCTTCTTCTTCTGCTGCTTCTTCTTTTGTTGCTTCTTCTTCTTTTTCTTCTTCTTCAAATTAATTTTGTGTATTTTTTTTCACAATTTTTCTTATTCTTAGGGACTCTCTTCAAGACTCAGCATTTAATTATGTTTAGAGCTCTTTTAGAATGTGAGTTTTCCTGATGTGAACACCTCCACAAATGGTTGTATACAAAACTAAGTTTAAGACAGAAATAAAATTGTTAATATTCATCCAAAAGTTCATGAAATGAATTTAAAATAGAGCTTAGAGAAGTTCATTTTAAAAAGTATGACCTGATAAAACAGGGTCAGATGAATGGGGAGGAGGTCCCCCCCATCAGTGGACTTGGAAAGGGGCAGAGTGGAGAGGAGGGAGGGAGGGTGGGATTGGGAGGGAATGAGGGAGCGGGATACAGCTGGGATACAGAGTTAATACAATGTAACTAATAAGACAAAATAAAATTTAAAAAAATGTATGTACTGCACAGACATTGTCCAACTTGGATCCACAGAATCCAGGTAAATATGTTATTCATATTGTGGTTCCCCTGAAGGACAAGAGAGGAACCTCAGAGCTGAGTCTCCAAGGTCCAGGTCAGCTGATAGACCCTGTATCATGAGGGAGGTAGAGAAAACCATTAAGGAAGGCACTTAAATGTAACTGATGTCCTTCACATGTGTATGTAAACACATGTATGTGCACCTATGTAATCACGTCCATACACAAATTAACACCACAAATGCACACATTAAATAAATAATACAATCCAAATAAAAGAGAATATGCAAACTCACATTTATTCTTATATTAAAAACTTAATGAAGATATTTTCATGGGAATGTGTGAGACTGTTTGTTATGAAAACAAAAAATAGAAGTAGCATGTGTAAGTTCTTAGTCTGTTTATGAATAACCCACTGATGATCTTTGGCACTAGGAGCCCAATTAGTATCTGTTTATGTTCCTTTTTTATTTTTAAAATTTTCCCTTCATTGCTTTCTAACTCAGTAGGGAAATAAAAAATAGTGTCTTTAGGAAGTAATTTCCATTAGCTTTTAAAACACTTCCCTGAGTAGAAAAGAAAACCTAAATAATTACTTCCTTGCAAAGGCAGCATGGGTGTGAGCATGCTGCTAAATTGGTTTTCAGCATGACTTTCCCATTTTGTAGATGTCAGAACTTGGGTGTCTTAAAAATCATTATTTTGGCTATACAGAGAAACCCTATCTAGAAAAATTAAAAAAAAATATCTCACTTTATTTTATATGGTTTAATAATAAAATGACAAACATATGCTTTGGGTTTGATGGAGATTTGGTTCAACATGATGAGTTCTTTTTGAAATTAATTTATTTTTTTGTATTCATTTTGTATCCCAACTATAGCCCCCTCTCTCCTGCCCTCCCAATCTCCCTCTTCTCCTCCCATGACTCTACCTCAGTCCACTAAAACGGCAGTCCTCTTCCCCTTTCTTCTGACCCTAGTCTATCAGGTCTCATTAGGACCTGCTGAATTGTCCTCCTCTGTGGCTTGGTAAAGCTGCTCCCACTCAAAGGGAGGTGGTCAAAGAGCCAGCCACTGAGTTCATGTCAGAGATAGCCCTTTCTCCCTTACTAGGGAACGCACTTGGACACTGAGTTGCCATGGGCTACATCTGTCCAGGAATTCTAGGTTATTTCCATGCATGGTCCTTGGGTGGAGTATCAGTCTCAGAAAAAAAACTCTGTGCCCAGATTTTTTGGTTCTGTTGCTATCCTTGTGGCACACCTGTCCCCTCCAGGTCTTTCTATCTCCCCCTTCTTTCATAAAATTCCCTGCACTCTGTCCGAAGTTTGGCTAAGAGTCTCAGCATCTGCTTTAATACCCTGCTGAGTAGAGTCTTTCAGAGGCCCTCTGTGGTAGGATCCTGTCCTGTTCTCTGTTTTCTCCCTCTTCCAATGTCCATCCCATTTGCCTTTCTGAATGAAGATTGAACACCTTACCCAGAGTCTTCCTTCTTGCTTAGTTTCTTTAAGTGTACAAAGTTTAATATGTTTATCCTATATTATACTTCTAA
Source organism: Rhombomys opimus (assembly GCA_010120015.1). Taxonomy (NCBI): domain Eukaryota; kingdom Metazoa; phylum Chordata; class Mammalia; order Rodentia; family Muridae; genus Rhombomys; species Rhombomys opimus. Next base: position 1,169,357 of record REGO01000381.1, on the reverse strand, counting down.
TATCCACTTATAAGTGAGTATATATCATGTCTGTCTTTCTGCTTCTGGGATACCTCAATCAGGATGATCTTTTCTACTTCTGACCATTTGAAGTGTATCAAAGACTTCAACATAAAAACAGACACAATAAATCTTTTAGAAGAAAAAGTGGGAAAGAACCTTGAACTCATTGGCACAGAAGACAACTTCCTGAGCAAAAACACCAACAGCACTAGGCTCTAAGATTAGTAATAAATAAATGGGACCTCATAAAACTGAAAATCTTCTATAATGCAAAGGACAATGTCAGAACAAAATGGCAGCCTACAGACTGAGAAAGGATCTTCATCAACCCTATATCTGACAGAAGGCTAATATCTGGATATATAAAGAACTCAAAAAGTTAAACACCAACAAATCTAGTAATCCAATTAAAAAATGAGGCACAGAGCTAAACAGACAATTCTCAATAGAAGAATATTGGATGGCAGAGAAACACTCAAAGAAATGTCAATGTCCCTAATCACCAGGGAAATGCACTTCAAAACAACCCAGAGATATCACTTTACACCCATCAGAATGGCTAAGATAAAAAACTCAAGTGACAACACATACTGGGGAGAATGTGATGAAAGGGGAACCCTTCTCCATTGCTGATGTGAATGTAAACTTGTACAACCACTTTGGAAATCAATCTGGTGCTTACTCAAAAAATTAGGAATGGTGCTTCCTCAGGATCCAGCTATAGCACTCCTAGGCATATATCCAAAATATGCCCAAGTATTCAACAAGGACATTTGCTCAACCATATTTGTAGCAGCTTTATTTGTAATAGCCAGAATCAGGAAACAACCCAAAGGTCCCTCACCATAGGAATGGCTGAAATTTTTGTGGTACATTTACACGATGGAATACTACTCAGCAATTAAAAACAAGGAAATCATGAAATTTGCAGGCAGATGGTTGGAACATGATAAGTTCTTAACACTGAAGTAAATGAGTATGCATTACATATGCATACTGCCATTAACTCAGTGGCAAGCTCTCTGATCACCTCCCCTTTGGGGGTGCAGCCTTGCCAATCCACAGAGGAAGACAAGGCAACCAGTCCTGATAAGACCTGTTAGGGGAGGGTCTAATAGGAGGGGAGGAAGACTTCCCTTATCAGTGGACCAGGGGAGGGGCATAGGAGGAGAAGGGGGAAAGAAGAATGGTTTGGGAGGAGACGAGGGAGAATGCCATAGCTGGGATACAAATACACAGTTAATAAAATGTAACTAATAATAAAATAAAAATAAAAATTTTTAAAAACTCTAAAAAACTGATTAAACGGTTGTAGAGAACTTGACATATTTTCTCTTTGAAACACTCAAAACGGCATGAGTGGCCCTCATTCTTTACTCCACAAGGTCATGGCCTGGTCATAACATTTGCTATGCCATCATATCTCCATCTTTCTCCTACATAGATCACCCTCAGAGTGCCATCTTAAGTGAAGATCAGGGGCATCTCAGTAGTACCATGGCCAGAGCTATCTCAGGCGTCACTTGCAACAAGGGTCTTGTGTGGGTGATTCCTGTATCTTTATCTGAAGATAGAATGGTCACCTCACTTTTTTCTTTATGGATCTCTGCAGGAGGGAAGATGAAGTTGTGAAGCAGATTGCTGGCATAAAACGTTGTGTTTTCTCTTTTCTGAGAAAGGACCTTGTGCTTACTGCAAAAGCCATGCAAATATCTGCACAGTCTTTGGACAAAAAACAGTTCAAACAACACACACACACACATACACGGTACATACAACATGAATGGCAAAAATGTACAAGTGAAAAGTGGGAAAAAGAAGGAAGATAACAGAAAAAGCAGAGCTTTTGGAGGTGAGGAGCAGCATTACATATATATACTGCAGTATCTTTTCTATACCCTCTCTACATACCCAGACTTATGTTAGCCATGGATGGTCATACAAATGAGGTTTGATTCAACTGCAGGGCCTGGAAGTAAAATCAAGAACCTACCCACATAATTTTTATCATATCATATTTGCTAAATTTTCTGGAAATTGCTTTCCTTTATCTTGCCATATTTTATACACAGAACCAGACATGGATGAGTGATACATGTAGAACTCTTCCATTCCTTTGATATGTTTTAAATGCTCTGTGAGATTCTAAGCCTCCATGCCTACTTCACTAGAGTGTGAACCTTCTTCCTGTCTTCAGCATAATTAAAAAATGTGTGCTGTGGTAACTAAGGGACCTTCAGAAGGATTATCAGAAAACACCCTTGTTCTCCTTATATTTCATTTATCAAGTGCAGACTTTTTTTAAAAAAATAATTTTACCTCCCAATCATGGCCCCCTACATCCTCTTCTCCTGATCCTACCCTCTTTCCCTCTTTCCCCTATTCTCCCTTTACTCCCCCTCAGAAAATGTGATCCCCTTCCCCACTACCTACCAATCCCTGAACATTAAGTCCTATGAGAAGTTAGTGAATCCTCTTCAACCATGGTAGCCTGGCAAGGCAGCCCTGCCAGGGAGAAGTGATCAAAAAGCATGCAGTATAGTCCTTGTCAGACATAGTCCCTGTTCCCATTGCTAGGTATAGGGGGCCTACATCCAGACCATACATGGTTCTTGGTTGATACTTCAGTCTGTGCAAGTGCCACTGGGCCCAAGTTAGTTGGCTCTGTTGGTCTTCTTGTGGAGATCCTGTTCTCTCTGGTCCTTCTATCCTTCCTCCTACTTTTCCACAAGGCTCCATGTGCTCCACCCAATGATTGACCATGAGTCTCAGAATCTGTTTCAACCCACTGCTTGTTGGAGACTCTCAAAGAAAAACTGTGCTAGGCTCCTGTCTGCAGGCAGTATGAAATTCCACCTAACAAATCTGAGTGCTGTTGCTCTTATCTCAGTCAATATTTAAGAAGTTCAGTATGACCAGGAGTGTCATCATTTCTGCTGTCTATTCCCCACAGATATTCTCTGTTATGTATATTCACACTGTCCTTCACACAACTGTGTCTCTTGATTTGTTTTGGAAATACAAATCTTTCTTTTCTTTATAGGGCTTTGTTATTATATACTCAGCACCTATGGTTCTCTAACCAAGACTTGCATGAAATCAAGCCAATCAGCATCACAGCATGGAGTGGGCAGGCCCTCACAAGCTCCAATCTCTAGCAAAGGAACTATTGACAACTGGAGGCTTCTGATGGAGGGAGAGTCAGCATTCATTAAGAGTTGGCTCCTGGTGTCAGCCATGATCCAGTATATGATCCCCCACCATGTGGGAACCAGCATAAATTTAACTTGGTAGAATTTTTAAATAAATAAATAAATACTTAACAGGAATTTGGAAGAACTGGGGAAGATAGATGTAGAAAGTAGAATGGGGGATGTAGACAGTAGTTTTTCAAACCCTCTTTATCTTGGGGTTTCTTAAAGCTTATACTTTCCTTCCAAATCCCCAACACCAGGTAGGAGAAAAAGAAGGTTGGAAGGGAAAGGGGATATAGTCCTCTTCTTCCTGCTGGGTAGGATAGCAAGATTCTTTTGGGGGCAGTTGTCAGAATATCCAGAAGTCCAGTAACCAGCAAACCAGCAAGTCAGCAAGTCAGCAAGCCTGCAAGCACAACAAGCAATCCTCCTCCACTTCTTCCTCTGGACTATCATATTTGTACCCCTCAAAGTCCTCAGAATTCCACTAATTTCAGCAGGCAAAGACTATACCCCTATACTAAGCAATAATCAGCTGTGGACACATTAAAACTCTACACATAGCCATTCTGTGAACAGTGCCTAAAGTACGCTCCCACAACCTGGATGTTCAACTTCACCACAGGGTGGGAAAAACAGCTAAGTCACCATGAACTCAATGCTCTGAAATGGAATTAAAATTAATTTAAAATCAAATTTTTCTCCCATTAAGTTGTTTTTTCAAGATTATTTTCTTTGAAGCTGTGCAAAAGCAACAAATACAAAATAGACATAGAAAGGGATGATATTACTGTTATGTTTAAGCATTCAGTGCCGGGAAAACATCCAAGTCAAATGTGTAAGCTTTCTTGAATATCACATAATGTAATTCAGCAAATAGAGATTTATTCAAATGTCCAAGACCTGTAGTCTAACCCAAGCTTATGTCAGAAGCATCAACTTTATAAAAATAATTCTAAAATTTAGCTGATGTTGTGATTCTGGTAGTCATGGAGATTGAACTCAGGTCATCAGATGTGGCAGCAAGTGCCTTTACCCATTGGGTTGTCTCACTGGCTTTCAGATTTTATTCATTACCCTTTTTTATATTTCAGGAATTTTCAACTAGAAATACTTGCTTGAGAGATTTATAAACAGAGTAGAAGTAAACACTTAGTAGTTAAACATACTTTAAAGTCCTTTAATTGAACAAACACTTGCTAATGCATAGCTTAATAAGCAAACATATGCTTAGTATATCAAATTTCCAATTTTCTGCTTTGGATTGCTAATTACATTTTAAACTGTTTTTGAAGAGTACATAATGGTTATCACATTATGAATAATTTTCCTGTATACACATTAATTTTTGGTATATGTTTCTGTTTTAGTCTAGTAATTTGTTAACTTAGAATGCCAAAGTGAAAAATAACAACTATAATGACAAAACGCAATATAAGTTTAATTACTTCTCAGGTCTGGAGATCAGCAGTTTTTATTTAGGTTGTCTGCATGAGTTTTTTTTCCCTTGAGGCTCAGAAAAGAAATGTTATGACTGTCAAGCTTCTCATGTTGTTGCCAATCCTTTCCATATTTCCACTCGTGGAAACATTGCTTCCTTCTGTCTCCACCAGTACATTGTCTCTATATAGCTTCTTTCATCATTAGCATCCATCTCTTTGGACTTATGACCTGCCTTCAGCTATATGCTCACTTCCCAATACATTTCAAATAATGTCTGTGAAGACCCAGTTTCAAAAGAAGCTCATATTCTGACTTTTCAAGAAACACATGAACCATGCATATGTCTGTGCAAGACGGGTGAGTCGGTTAATAACCGGAGTCATCTTGATCCACCATTCTCCTATGTTCACACCTTTACCATAGACAAAATACTCCCGCCTACCACTTACACCTTAATGTGTGGCAGTATCAACTCTAAATCCAAGGCTTTCTATAATTTTAACCAAATAGACACTCAACTTACAGCATGAAGTGAAAGCTTATGGTTTCTTTTTAAACTCAGTTGTGTCATGTGAATTTTTTTTTTTTTTTTTTTTGGTCCTAAGTGTGGGATGTGGGAATGTTTTCCCTCAATACACACACACAGCAAAAAGCCCCCTGTGAAAAGGAGCTTGATGTTTGTCAGTTGGAACCTACCTTGTGTGAAGGGAATGTTATCTTCAAGCTGAAAAGCATACTTGTGTGAACTCTGAGAAGGGATAAATAGAGGCATATAAACAGTGAGAGACTGCTTTTTGCACACTTTGCAATGGCTCAAATTGCTTTGCTGGTTTTCACATAGGGAATGCTCCAGCTAACTTCTCTTGCTGCTTTGGCGGTTTGCTGCTTCTGGGGACTCCACCCTGCCATTGGGTGGAGTCTTGCCATTTCTGCTAAGTGGTGCCACTGCTTCTGTTGTAGCTTGCTGTTGGCTGCTCCTGCTGTTTCTGTGCTTTGCTGCTTTGCTGTTTGAGTAGACTCCTGATATCCTGGTATATGAGACTGGTATATGCCCAAAGAACCCAACAACCATATCCAGCAGGAAATACCTTATAGAGGTTTGCATCCCTTGTCCTTATTAACATGCTTTTTCTCCTGACTAATGTTGTGGGGTTGAAAAGGAAGTACAAGCCTTTAAGAACTTCATATAAAGCAGTTTTTTTGAAAAATCTAAGCCTACAACATCAAAATCAAATATTAATAGAACTCAAAAAAGGCTCATCTTGCAAATAAATTTATCTTTAATCATGGACCCAAGAAATTAAGAAAAAAATAGCTTTTCCTCCTAAAAAGAATATACCATCCAGGATAGGTACCATCAAAGCTAAGTAAAGAATTGTTAAGATATAAAAAGTTCATTAGTCCCAGGCAAGTTTAAGGACTAGAATGGTAAACAGGAATAATTACAGGAACATAATCATTGTGGCTTATTGCCCTATCTTCTTGGATAAGCTTATCAGTTAAACCTCATTTGTAGTCGGTTTCTCCACCTCTGTATTCTTGGTTCTATTCTCACGGTGTTATGACTTATCCTTGAAGACCTGTACCCTAAGCCCATTTCCTGCTTATTCAATATCTGAATACTAACTTAAAATGAGTGGTATAAATGTTATGGTATTGAAAACCAGGAGCTAACCCCAAGAAGTTGCAAGATATATAATATATATATATTTATACTATATGTAATATATATTATAAAAATATTATATATATATATATACATATATATATACATATAATGACAAGTTCAACTTAGAGTCTCCTTGACAGTAGGAGAAATGAGTGGCCCAGACTAAGAGCAGGAAGGCCTGTTTTTAACTAGCAAGCAACTCATTACAAAAGTGGAATTTTGCAGTCATTTTTATGATCATGGAAAAAGTTCATGTTGTCAGTTTATGATCAGATGGTTTCTATCACAGACCATAAAACAATAGAAACAATTTATAACATGTGAACCACAAAATTACAGAGAAAAAAATGAGTATATGAAAAGTTGGGCTTTAGTTGGGGACATAATTAGAAAGGAGAAAACACCATAAGAATAATATAGGAATAAATTAGTCTAACATTGACTTAAAAAAAAGAAAAGAAAAAGAAAATATGAAGTCAGCTGCGCCTTAACTGTAAACGCAACCTTCATTTAATAAAGATAAAGATGATAAAGATTGAATTTATGCAAGCAAACTTGTCTTTTTTTTCTTTATTAATTACACTTTATTCACTTTGTATCCCCCTTGTGGTTCTCTCCCTCCTCTAGTCCCAAACCCTCCCTTCCTCCACCCTCTGTATGCATGCCCCTCCCCAAGTCCACTGATAGGGGAGGACTTCTTTTCCTTCCTTCTGATCCTAGTCAATTAGGTCTCATCAGGAGTGGCTGCCTTGTCCTTGTCTGTGGCCTGGTAATGCTGCTTCCCCCTCAGGGGGAGGTAATTAAAGAGCAGGCCAATCAGTTCTTGTCAGAGACAGTCCCTGTTCCTATTACAATAAAACCCACTTGGATACTGAACTGCCATGGGCTACATCTGTGCAGGGGTCTTAGGTTATCTCCATGCATGGTCCTTGGTTGGAGTATCAGTCTCAGGAAAGACCCCTGTGCTCAGATTTTTTGGTTTTGTTGCTCTCTTTGTGGAGTTCCTGTCCTCTCCAGATCTTACTGTTTCCCACTTCTTTCCTAAGATTCCCTTCACTCTGCCCAAAGGTTGCCCATAAGTCTCAGCATCTACATTGATAGTCTGCAGGGCAGAGCAAACTTGTCTTACAAGGTGACTTTTTAAAATGTCCAGGAAGCACCTTCCTAACCTGGCCTCTGGTATTACAACATTAGGCCCCAAAATATATTTCTTCAGAATGAACTGTTGGTTTTGCTGCTGATCTTTATCATGAGCAGAGTGGGTTTAGCGCTTAACAAGAAGAGAAAACAACTACAGCCACAGCAGGGAAACAATGGTCACAGCAGCAATAAAATTCTGACACCTGAAGAGCTCCAGAGAACAACCAGCAGCAGATACAGTAATAGCTGTGAAGAACTGAAGTTCAGGGGATGAGGTCTCTGCTCATGAAAACAGTTCTAGGAAGCTCCAACCAAGTGGGTGAGGGTCTTCAAACCCAAGGCTCAAAAGCTGCAAAATTAGTTACTGTAAATGCTAAAGGGCTCATTATTTGAGACCTGAGAGGCATTAGGCTAGGTTGTATTTAGAACAGTGGCTTGTAACACTGAAGGGCTGCTGTAACTAGTAGCTAATGCTTAGTGTTGAGAACTACATTATCTGCCAAGTAAAATCAAAGCTGAGAGCAATAAGCTATCTTAACAATTGTAAGGGAGGAGGCTCCAACTTTTATAGCTTATAGCTATAAGATTTAGTATAGACTGCACATTTATTTTTTTCTAAAAAAAAGAAAGTAAAGTAATTTAGATCATATTTTAATGAGCTGATGTACAAAGTGATTAGAATCATACAGAAAAATGTTAATGTTGGTTCATTAAAACCTTTTCTGACTAGATTATGGAGCAATGTTTGACTAATTAGAAAGTCACAATACAAACACAGAGCAGAATTGCTGCCTCCAGGAAGCTTTGGTTTGTCTAATCTAAAAGCTTTCTTTGGATATGGAACTCACTTACAAGGACTCCATATTTGCTATATTCCCCACTGTTAGTATAGGGGTCTTTGTAAAGTGTCAAAATATTTTTCCATAACCAAATTATTGCTTACACTCTCCTCACCAGTCCTATCTTCCTTCTTTCTCTTCTTTGTACTTAACTGGCCATTTTAACACAGTGACTTGTCTCCTTACACAAAACACAGCTGTAATTCTATTCATTGTGATTCTTCTTGCTATTGTTGGCCAAAAACTTTACTGTAGTTATGACCTTCAAGGTCAATGCTCCTGGAAGAATGATGAGATCATTCATGATATCAGGGGCCCATCTGTATCTTGTTTTAATTCAATTCAATTCAGTTCAATTCAATTCAATTCAATTCAATTCAATTCAATTGTTCACTATGGAAAATGGCTAAGAAGCTATCTGTCTTACTGACCGATGTGTTCATGTGAGCATGGCCACATTATCATTGTATGCATCAAGGACTCAGTTATTGCCTTTCACTGGATCCTGGGATACCGCTGATTCTTGGCACTTTTTACACCGGAGCCTTCATGTCCAGGGACCTGTCTGACACATTTAACTAATACAAGTTCCTGACACATAGCACATTGATGTTATTCAATGTCTGGGTCGCTTTGTTATCTGTGTTCTACAGGACAAAGAGTAATATCACGATGGCTATGAAAGTAGCCATCTTTATATTGTCTTCTAGTTGAGTAATCTTAGACTTCATCTGTGTCCCTAAGTGGTATATAGTTCTTATACTCTGTGTAGGAGCTCACTCTATTATACCAGGAACAAAATTCATTCTCAGAGAACTAAGAGACAATCGTTTTTCTGAAGGTGGTACTCATTTGATTTGGCATCCATCCTAACCATGCATGAGATCATTTTGAGATTTAATTCAATTATATTTGTAGATGTCTGTTAACCAAATAAAACTACATTCTAAAGTTCTAGAATGTCATGAGAAATTGTTTTTAGTGATGCCTTGCAACTGACTACACTTAAAGAAGTGTAATTCTATGAAATGGGTTTTTTACAATAGAACATTACACAGTAACTCACTCTTAAAATAATAATGTTCTAAAGCTTAAGTAAGTGATTTAATATTTGCAGTTAAGAAGAAATCAATGCTTCCTCTGAGGTTTGTTTGGAATGCTAACATGCATTTGAAATTCATTTATTATAAGAGGTCTCCATTCCTTAGTAAACCTCCTGACATTAGCGCATCTGACACCATGATGAAAGATCTACCTGGCATGTAGATAGCAACACCAACCAAAATGAAAACAAAGACCTAATCTATCAAGGCTATCGTTCAGGGAAAGTCTGTAAATGTACCACCTTGCTTTTTGGATTCTGTAGTTACACTTTTGGCTAACTGTTTTTGCTTACTAGAGCGCGTCAACCCAGGATGTGTTTTTTTGTGTTTAAAAAGTCTATCCAGAGAAAATCTTGGGAATTCACTCAGGTCTTGAACACCCAGTGTATTTGCAAACTGGCTAATAAAGGGTTTTTATTGGCTTGAACATGTGTCCCAGTCGTCATGTATGATTTGACTGATCAGCTTTTGAAATTTTTCATCACAAGTAAAGATCTAAAGCAAATATCATCTGATAAAACCTCAGATCTGAGTAGAGACATTAAAAATGTCTGACCTAGTATGTTGTACAGTTTCTGCACACCATTTAAAGAGATAAAAATGGTCAGTACTGAATCTCAGCTTGGCAAGATGTAGATGATAGGCTCCTCAGTATATCCCTGAGGAAGTTTCTAGATGTGGTTAACGAAATAGGGAAGGCCCACCTTATGTGTGAATGGGACCATTCCTTGGCTGGGATCTTGAACTGAATAAGGAGAAAACAAGCTGAGAACAGGCATTCACCTTTCTGCTTCCAGACTTTGAATTCCATGTGACCATCTGACTCAAAATGTGAGACAGAAACATCCCTTTTCTTCTTTAGTTTGCTGCTGGTCAGGCATCTTGTTGCTATAAAAATTAACTAATATAGAAAATCGCTACTATGTATGTGGTTTGTAGGATTTTAAAATAGTTTGCAGGAGAAATAAAGATGAGTATGGAGATGTGGACTATAAAAAAATCTAGTATGCCATGAACAGAATGCAGTGCTGGGTTCTTTGAGAAAACTAGAAACATGAGACAAACATGGACTTCTCTGACTTAAGGGACTATAATTTTTCACAAACTTTCTAAGTTCTGTATAAAGACTCATATGCATTCATTCTATCTGGGCATTTTATTTTAATTCTTTATTATAATTCCTGATCAGTAGCAAAATATAGAAACCACTAGCTTGAGCATACATTCAACAATATAATGGCTTTTTGCCTTAAAACAAATGATAAAAATAACAAATAACTTACCACAATTAGTAGCATGGAATTTCACAAAAGATCAAATGTATGAATGATTTCTCTAGAAATGCACCAATTAACATGGAGTTGTCTGGGAAGGTCAGGGTGAGTCCAGAGGCTTTGTTATTCTAGGTAAGGCCCACTCAAGCTGAGCTGCTATCCTGAGCAAGGTTTCAGTGAAAATATACTGGTTCATGCTGATGTTGTGAACTGGACAAACTATACTTTCTGGAAGGAGATGAAAAAGCATTTGTAACACTTATAAAAACTATCCCTCAAGTTTCCATAGGCCAGTCACCTACTCTTTTAAATGGTGTGATTTCTGCTACCATCACCAAAATTCTGGAAAACAGTAAGAAAGACTAATTCTCATTTCCCCACGTATGTATGCATGTAAATATGTATGTGTGTCTATATATATATAACCATTGTGAAAAAAAAATGAGAGCATGATTTTAGTGCTGTTTGAATCTGGTGTCTCCTAAACTCCGTTTATTTTGTATTCATTCATTTTGAAACAAGATCTAACATGGAATCACTGGCTGACTATAGCTCACTCTGCAGACAAGGCTGGCTTCCAATTTGTGAGAATTCTTCTGCCTGGAAACTTCTAGAGTTCTAGGACTATGAGTGTGAGCCACCACACACAAGACTGCAAACTGAATTAACCCAAAGATTTCTTTGTTTATAATTGCGTTCAGGTTATTATAGTTATCAATATCTATGAGTTATGTAATTACATTTAATGAAAACCTGCCTTTTTGTACAAAGATGGAACAGGACATTTTCATTAGCTGCAAGTTCTACTGACAGTATTGTTTAGTAGTTTAATGTAAATTGTCCTATGAGTTTGTATATACGTGTGCATGTGTGTATGTGCCTTGTATGTATGCATGTGTACATGTATGTGTATGTGCAATGTGTGTATGTATGTGTGCATATTTATCTGTGAACATATATGTGCAGGTATGTGCATATGTGTGCATGTGTTTGTGTGTTTATGTGAGTGCATGTATTTGAATGTGTGTATGTTCATATGTATATGTTTGTGTTTGTAGGCATATCTTCTGAAAAATGTTTTTATTATGTTAATCGATATGGGAAGATTCAGACTGAAAGTAGGATCCAGCATACTATAATATCAATTCTTAGACGTATGAGAATAGAGAAAGCTATTTGAGCACCAAGCTTGCATGTGTTCTGCTCTCTGCTCTTGGTTGTGGATGTGATTATTTGTCTCAAGTTTCTACTGTCTTTATTTCTCTATAATGTTAGGCTGTGGCATGGCATTGTGAGGTTAAAAAGAGCCTTCATCTCTTCAGTTGATTTTTTTTTTTTTTTTTTTTTTGCCATGGTGTTTATTGAAAACATGGAAATGAGACCTGGTTACCTTCTTCACTCCTGCCACGTGTGTTGGGTGGTATCTACGTGAAGGCAAGTCAGTCACAGTTTGAGCTTCTCGGAGAGAAATGCAACTGTGTTAAGCACTGTCATTCTGGGTTTTTTTTAAATTTTTTATTTAACTTTTTTAAAATACACTTTATTCCTTTTGTATCCCCCTATAAGCCCCTCCCTCCTCCCCTCCCGGTCCCACCCTCCTTCCCCTTTCTTTATTCCTGCCTCTCCCCAAGTCCCCTGATTGGGGAGGTCCTCCTCTCCTTCTTTCTTTTTTTTTTTTCTTCTCAATGCAGTTTATTCAGGAACCTTGAACAATCTTCTGGCCCTGGGGGAAGCCAACCCACAACTTAAAATAGCCTCTGGGTAGCCAACCCCAGCGCGCCTCGTGGGCAATGCAGATAGGTCCACATACACGGAAGCAAGCCAGATCCTCAGCCTTAGCCAAATATGGAGTTGTTTGTGACAGAGAGCACTCACCATCGGGAAAGTGGAAGGTGGAAACCAGCTCCATCTTTAAGGCACGGCATTACACAGCTCTCTACAGTTTCATGGAGATAACCTAGAACCCCTGCACAGATGTAGCCCATGGCAGCTCAGTCTCCAAGTGGGTTACATAGTAATGTAAAGAGGGACTGCCTCTGACATAATCTGACTGGCCTGCTCTTTGATCACCTCCCCCTGGGGGAGAGCAGCCCTACCAGGCCATAGTAGAGGACAATACAGCCACTTTTGATGTGAACTGATGGACTAAGATCAGAAAGGAGAGGAGAACCTCCCCTATCAGTGGACTTGCTATATTTTAGGTAATTGGACTGAAGAATTCGATACTATGATGGAGTAGCTGAGAGTGGCCATTGTTACGGCAAATTCTACCAGAGTGGACTCAGGACTAGCCACAGGAGTATCATCATGGATTGCTGCAGCCATGAATCATCTGAAGGAATGGACAGGCATGGGAGCATTAGCAGGCCTTCTGGTGTTGGTCGCCTTGGTTTGCCTGTGGTGTATATGCAAGGTTAGAGTCTCACAACAGTGTAATGCAGCCATGATCATTCAGGCCTTTACAGCCATTGAAGCAGGACAGTCTCCCCAAGCATGGTTGGCTACCATAAAAAGCTAAAATGTTACACTCAGGATGCGAGGCTAAGCACTGCACTCAGGGTCAGCCGCTTTTGACCCAGAGAAGAGCATGTCTGATTGCATGCGGGTTGATGCCCCAGGTCCTGCCTCTGAGAAAAAGGTATCGGACGGGTCTGATGCTCTTTGGGTGGATGACACCTAAATGAACATTGGTACAAAGTCCCAATTTATTTCTAATATCAGAGATCAGACCTCTACTCTTGCTTGATGTGTCATTCTGGTTTTAGCTTGGCCTTTCTGAAATTCATATTTGAGTCTAAAGTATTTGATAATACAATCTGCCTAATATATGAGTGCTATGTAACATGATACATTTTGTAATAAGAATGTAATCTACATTAGCACAGATATACACAGGATATTCAGTTATATTATAAATGCTGAAACTAATTTAGTTTTCCCAACAATCTATGTAAGAAGCTCTATCATATTATGGAAAAGCTACTCAATTTCTCTGTATTTAGAGATTAATGAAGACAATACAACACTTAAGTAACAGAAGTCAGGTTAGTACTCACTGGCTGTCCTCTGATTTCACAGTCTGTAGTGTCATTATATTACATGTGTATAGAAAGATTCTTGAAAGCAATTCAACATATGAAAGTTACCACTAATTCCTGCAGGATAAAAATGCTATATTTTGTATTCTTTTGATCCACCTAGAGTTTATAAATACAACTCTTCCTTTTCCTTTCTTGCCCTTTCTTTTAACTTTATCTTTTTTTTTTCTTTTTTAAAAATAAATACAAACATACAAACACAAATGTGCACGAGCACAGACACTTGAACACAACACAGGGTAAAGAGCTCTAGAAATGACTCAGTATTTAAGAAGACTAACTGCAGTCTTGAAGATACCTGATAAGCTAAGTTCAGATGGAAGGGAGGAGGACCTCCCCTACCAGTGGACTTGGAAAAGGGAAGGGAGGAGATGAGGGAGAGAGGGTGGGATTGGGAGCGAATGAGGGAGAGGGCTACAGCTGGGATACAAAGTTAATAAACTGTAACTAATATTTAAAAAAAATAAAAATTTAATTTAAAAAAAAAGGACTGGCTGCTTTTCCAGAGGAGCCCAGTTAGATTCCCAGCACCCTCATTTCAACTCACAAACTGTTTATAAATTCAGCATTCTCTTCTGCTCTCTCCAGTTACTGAACACACATATACAGATCTACATGCAGGCAAAACCCTTCACACAAAGAAAGTAAAACTAAGTTAAAGATACAGAGGTCTGGGGAAGATACTTTCTACATTTGAGCTGTCTCTTTTTATTGCTTTTAAGTGATTTCAATCCCCCTGTGTTCTTCTCCAGGAAGATTATTTTGAGGTGATTCACAGATTTGTGTTTGTGACAATGGTATTACTTTTATTTGCCTGCCATTATTTTAAATGGTTAGGCTTTCTAACTATCTTTTATCATTTTTATCTGGGGGAGTAAAGTTTGTGTAAGTAGGTACAGAATATATTGTGCTCTTTAACTGCATTTGTGTCTTTCCAAGGGGAATTGGTAGGGAAGTGAAGATTGGAACACTCATTTTCCAATTCTTTTTTTTTTTTTTCTTTGTACTGAAGAAAAAATATTCTATTGTAGACATGCGGAGAGAAAAAATATATTTTCAGGGTCACAATGAAGAAAGTGCTTTGGATGGCCCAGTGCACTTTCACAAGACTGCACTTACATAGAGGTGTGCTCTCTGAACTGTGGCACCCAAACTTCACTCTCCATCTGCCTCCATCCCATATGTCCCTTCAGTCTTCAGCATAGCTCTTCCCTAGGGTAGTTCTTAAAATATCTAAGAGCAGAGCTAGTGTGGGAGCACGGTCAGTGAAGCACACACCTTCTTAAATATGTCCGACACGTCAGTTGTTACCTTCTTGTGCTCCACTACACCCAGCGTCTTGACATGACTTACTGCTAAACGCTTTGCCTACGGGAAGAAAATACTCTGCCAAGTATCTGAAGTAATAACTGATTGGAGTGCATAATTTTTTTTTCTCTTGTGGCACTTATTTGCATGCATTTAGTAAGTAAAATTAAGCCTTTGATTAAAATGAGTCTATCTTCGGGATTAAGGTTGCAACAGAGTGATGTGCTGATGCAAAGAGCCAGTTTGTTGTTTCCACCTTTCTTCCCTGTGTCAGAGCATGAGACGTGAACCTACATCGACAATGTTTACTATGAATTATTTGAATTTACATCCTATGCTGGTTTGATTGATTTTGACACAGAATCTTATGAATCTCATGTTCACCTCAAACTTGCTGTGTACTAGAGGATGACCTTGAACTTCTTATCCTCCTCTCATCCCATCCCAAGTGTTAGGTTCTGGCCCACTTCCATTTTACATAGGGCTGAAGGCTGAACACAGGGCTTTGTGCATGCTAAGCAAGCACTCTGCTAATTGAGCTTCAATTTATTTGCAGGTTAAGTACCACGATGTTAATAATGTTTGTCATAGTATAGGAGTTGAATCAAATTGTGATGTATAATGAAACTTTTACCTATACAAAGAGTTCATATTGTATATGCATAGTGCATTTGTTAATCCTCATTTTAGGAGTTGTTTTTTGGAAAATTTCCAAATAAATTAATATTAAACATGTTGTAAGAGGTATAGATATGGTTTTATCAGGCTTCAAATCACTGTTCAGTATCATTTATCTTACTGAGCAAGCCATATATTTACTTGACAGAAAGAAGAATAAACATAGAAAATCATGTATAATATTTTATAGTCTAGGTTTTGAGCTATCATAAACATGGAAAAGAAAGTCTTCTAACTTTCATACATTTTTCTTTAATTTTTCATTTCAAAGGACAAACAGCACAGAATGCAGCCAATAAGGTAAATGATAGCCTCTTTGGTTTTGGAGACCTGAAGTCTGGCTTGTGTACTTGAGGATGGCTATAAACTTCTGATCCTTCTGCTTCCAACTCTCATGTGCTAGAATAACATGGCAGTGTTATCATAGCAACAAACATACACATGTACACACACACACACATACACGTATGGTTTTAATTCAGAAAAAATAATTGCCTTAAAAATTTTTCCATAGAAAAATAGAGCCTTTGTATTTCAACAGTTAGATTAATTAATAAATAAAGGAGCAATTAATGAAGTTATATTAAATTTTTGCTATTCCTGGAAATTCATATTCTCATTTTTTTAAGAAAAGTCTGTAAATTAAAGCTTTCACTATTAATTGAATTCTTCAGAATGCTATTTATTTCTTTTCAGGATTGTGTATTTTAGGTATGACTTTTTTTTTTTTTTTTTGTTTTTTTTTTTGGTTCTCTGATTCCCTTTCTCTCTTTTCTATTGTTTTCAGCTTATTCTTACCAACCTGGGTTGAAAGTGTGTTTCCTTCCTCCTCTGTACCTTTTCAGGTTTCCATCTTCATAGGCAAAAGATACACACACACACAAACACACACACACACACACACACACACACACACACACATTTCAAGTTGTTGTGAACTCTATGAAATCCTGTCTGAAAAACTGAGAAAGAAAGAAAAATATTCAACTTAACAACTGCCTCAAGGTACTGAAACTCACAGCCTCTCTTCATAACTCATGCGTTTCTGTAGTTTTTAATTACTTCTACTTTTTAAAATATTTTACATTATTTAATTATGGTGGTGACACATGTGCTATGACACACCTGTAGAAGCTAGAGAACAATTTGCAGCACTTGCTTTTCTCCCTCAATTATTTGGTACAGGCAGTGAAACTCAGGTTGCCATAATTATTGGAAGGCACCCTTTCTAACTGAGCCGTCTTACCAATCCCACTTCCCCTTTTGTAGTTTCTAAAGATATCATATTTCCTCATTCTGATGTAGCTGTCTCTCTTCACAGTTCATAAATTACATGTTGATATCTCACAAAAGATCACGTAAGATTTAGTGTAAAGTTTAGGTTTCATAATAGATGATTAAAAATGATGAGAAGATAAATGAACTGTTTCAGATGAAAATGATATAAATGAAAGACAAAAAGTTGTTCAGACATGAAGTGATAATACTTTTTTACATTTATCAAATATTTATTTTTAATGTTTATTTATTTATTCACTATGCATCCCAAACTCAGCCTCCTCACTCCTCTCCTCCTGGTCCCACCCTCTCACCCTCTTTCCCCTTTCCCCCTTGTCCTTTACAGAAAAGGAGAGACACCTCATCATCCCTTATATTAACTCACATCAGGAATGAGCTCATACTCTTCTACTGAAGACAGGCAAGGCAGCTCTGCCTTGGTGAAGTGATCCAAAAGCAAGCAACAGAGTCCAAGTCAGAGACAGCATCCCCCCCCCCCCACCACCACACACACACCTGATCACTTGCTAAGGAACCCACAGGAAGACCAAGCAGCCCATCGGTTATATATATGTAGGGGCGTAGGTCCAGACTATGCATGATCTTTGGTTGGTGTTTCAGACTCTGTATGCCCCCATGGGCATAGGATAGTTGACTCTGTTGGACTTTTTGTGAATTTTGTCCCCTCTGGACCCTTTTAATCTTCCCCTGTCTTCTCACAGGCTCCACTCTGTAATGGATCAAAACAGAGACTGAGACTCACAACCAAATATTAGACAGAACAGGAGGAATTTTCTGATAAGCCTCTTTTCCAAAATTTATAAATATTCAGTAAGACAATGAGACAGCAGAATCTCAGGTGGAAAGATACTAAAGCTAGTGAAACCTTAACTGTAACCTGTTGAGATGGAATACTTTATAGGGATGAAATGAAAAAAAAAAAAACCACAATTATTTTTAACAGGGTTTTCAGTAAAATACAACAACACAACTCTTTTTACTTAAAGATAAACTTGTAGCCTGTATTAAAATAAATGAAGATGATAGTCATTAAAAGAAAACAAGTTTCCATCAACTTAACATGCTGATTAGACAATAACTACCAGAGAATTTACATACTGTATTAAAGTAAGTGTTGCCAATGCTAATTTTAACACATGAACAGAGATTTAATACATTAGAGACTTGGACAGTTCTTAATAACTGCAGCAGAAAAAGCAGAATAGGAAAAAGGAGCCTGGGAAATGGAGAAGGCTATAATTCTTTTTCTTTTAAGAGTGAGAGCCACATTGAAGAATAATTCTCTAAGATCACATTTAATGTTTAAGTTAAGGGTAACTTTCCCTCTTCCTTCAATGAGAGGGATTGCAGGACTTCCCTCTCATCATGAATGACTAAGTGGTAAAAAAAAAAAAAAAACAAACCAGAAAATAAATTAATATTGCCATGAGGCAGGAAGCAGAGAAAAATGTTATCTAGTGAACGTTGTAATAGAATGAAATACAAGGTGATGATTTAAAAAATATTTTTCTAAAGACTTTTCTTATTTAAAGTGTGTGTATGCATGTGTGTCATGTGTGTACATATGTGTGTGTATACACACATGACTGCATGTGCCAGTGGAGTCAGAAATACAACTGGATACCCTGAATCTGGCTGGAGGTACAGAAGATTGTACTGGGACCTAAGCTAAGGACCTCTAAAGGAGCAATATCCGCATTTAACCAGTGATCCATCTTCTGAGGAAACAATTTTAATGAATGCACAATACCACAAAATTAGAAAAGATTATAATCATGTTTTCCCCTTCTTCAAACTCCTCCCAGATCCTGGCTACCTGTCTGCCTACCCACCAAACTTCATGTTTCATGCTTATCTTCCTTGCTTTCTACAAAGAGAGAGATGGGGGTTGGGGACCCTGAGAGAAAGAAGTGAAATTGTTCAAGACTGAATGAGAAATTGTGTAAAATTTATTCATGTCACTCTGTCACAAGTTGCTTGCCGTGAGAACAAATTTTTAGTATCCTCCTCATTACAGTTTTTCTTCCACTTTGTAAATTTGCCTGCAGGGCATTTTGACTGAGAAGAATGGTCTGTCCTTTAGTGTGCAACATTGTTAGCTCTACATGAACAAAGATGCTATAATCCATCTTCCATCATTTGGAAAGCTGCCAAATTTGAAAGTTGTCATTCTCAGTTTTGCAGAGGCCTGGATCTTAGCTGGGGGCCTGGAATTTGACTTCCAGATAGAGAATGTAGGCATTCCATTTCTCTATGGGGTAGCTATAGGGTGAGGCCCGGGTGTGAAAAAAACACAGCGTGTTACAGTTTAGTCCTTTTAGCATGAGGCTGCCAGTGGCAGTGGAAGCTTGGGCATTCTAAAACCTATGGCTATAGCAAAATGTTAAAGCACTTGGTAAAGCTGCTATGCTGAGCATAGCAGAGGTACCGGCCAAGGCCCATGCCGGTCTGCTTGAAGCTAAGATACAGGCCAGGGGAGTCCCAGGCCTGGCCAGTGGGCAGACTGGGTTAATGATGAATCTCAGATGGTCTTGAGGTGAGATAGCTGGATTCATGAAAATCAAGGGCAATATAAACCCTGGAAAAAGGGAGGAATTTTGAGGGTGAATGTGTTTGTTTAGCTGGGGTCAGAAAGTAAGGATACTTTTGGTCTTATCACAGGAAGGAAAATACAGTACTTAATTATCCTATGGGTGGGAGTGTCTCCCAGTACAATTTAAAGTCATTTCTAGACTAAGATCCTTATCAGGGTGGGATGTTTCTAGGAATCCCTAGATGCTTCTTAGAGCAATTTCTTTTTCAGGAAGGGGTCTGGCCTGTAATCTGCCCTGAGGGCTATGAGATGCTCCTTGTAAGATCTGAGATCACCCAAACCATGGGTGGCTTTTAAAACCCTGCTGAGAAAAGAGAGTCTGTCACAATAAACAAGCACAAATAGCTGGCTCCCCAGAGATTACCAGCTTCAACCTTATCCAGCAGACCTCCACAGAAAGTTATAAGAGGAAACTAAAGTTGTGCAAAAGCTTATTAAGATATGGAAGACAGCTTGTAATTTCTCTAATTATATAATCTACTGCTACATAGAAACTTCAGATGAGAATAAAAGCACCAAAATTACACTAAAATATCCCATGTCTAATAAAATCAAAATGGGAGAGCAAGGAAAGGGTGTTTGGAAGCGGTTTGTTTGGAAGGAAAAAATGTTGTAATTAAATTTTAATTTCAAAAATATAAAAAAGTCTTTTATGAAAAAATGAATCAATGAAGAACTATCAAAGTGCTGAGCTAAATAAGATATTGCAAATAAAAGAAAGAGAAAAGAAGGATGCAAGAAAGAAGATGATGTTGTCATCTTGTCTAATCTTAGCTAGAAAGCCTCAATTTTATCCAAGTGAAAGTACAATTAATCCTAAATTACTGAGAATTCTGTGGAATACGAAAAATAGACTTATATATCTCAAAAAATAAGAGAAAAATGTGGTGACGACTAAGCAGATATGAGCACATGCTGCCCATAGAGAAGAGTGGAGTTTGATTTCCAGCACACATCTTAGGCAGCTCAAAATAGTGTGCAACTGCAGCTCTAAGGGCTATGAAGTCTTCTGTCCTTTATGTGCACCTCAGAGTATGTGAGTTCGGCTTCACCCGCACATACCCACTTACAGACAAAGACAGCTAATTAAATATTAAAAAATAATTTTTAAAAGTTAATTTACTCAATATGTTAAAAAGTTCATTAAATGAATAAGTCGATCTATTCCTTGTAAAAATCCAGCACAAGAATGGAATCGTGAGAATTCTGAACGCTTGTGAAAAAACTCTAAGAAAACAGATGAGGCTTGTGACCTCATTTTCTTAAAATCACAGAATTGCTCTTGGAATGTGTTTTTGTGATTTTCTCTGGTGTAGCAGATTGGAATAAATTTATTTTGCCTGTTGTTATTCATATGCCTCAATACAAAACATGTTTTTGCCACATGCAACTTGTCCTTTTGATTGAATATTTTACTCCTGTGATTCTTAACCCTAAGATTTTAGATTGTCTGATGATATGGATAGTTGACTATTGCATGAGACATAAGTCCACCTTATTTTTAGGCTCTCCCAGGTTCTTGTCACCAACTAGAGCAGTAAAATGTGGTGCCATGAATCCAGGCCCTGAAGTCAGCTAGGAGATTAGGTAGTAGGGACCCACATAGAATGAGGTGCGTGAGCATAATGGGGCCAACGCCAAGGAAGGTTTTGCCTTATTAGAGCTTGTACATTATTTCTCAAAGAAAGGAGGAGCGCAAGTATCAGAATAACAACTGTTAATTTGCTTGTTTGTAATCATAATCCCTGGTTTCTGAGAAAGGAACTTGAGTAGAAGTATGGGGCCGAGCTGGAAAGAATATTGAAGAGGCAACAATAACAAGGGGAAAGATCCCTGTTCAATGTTGAGACATGTGGGCATTAATTCAAACACTTAAGGAATATAAATAGGATATTGATTATGACAAATGGATGGTAAATTCCTTTAACGAATATAAACTGGATAATAAACATTAAAATTGGAAGAAGAGGCAAAAAGGGATTTTTCCCCCATTCAGGCAAATTAAAACAAACAAACAAACAAACAAACAAACAAAAACAACCAACCAAACAAACAAAAAAACAGCAGCACCAGTAACTATGCTGTTGAAGGCTCCCTCAGCAGCCTTACTGGAGACTGTTTTATAGATATGTTCCTCATTGCCTGAAAATGGCCCTAAACATGGGGTAAAAAACTTGATCAGTCTAATAATGAATTATCTCTACTTCCTGATGGAGATAGAGGAGAGCCTATGAAAATGATAAGTTCATAACATAGACAAGCTAGGGCACAAGAGAGAAACAGAATTTACTTCCCAGTTCCTCCAAGACCTCATAAGCTCCACTTGGCATTTTCAGTGCAATTTCAGCAAAGTCAAATTGTTTACCCAATTGTGCACTAAGCAATCTATTTAAAATTTTAGAAGGAGAGATGGCATTGGCTAATACTCAAATATTATCTCAAGTGGTAAGAAAAGAACCATAGCTGTTTAAATCCAAAGAAGCATTTGTGTATTATGTGGATCCTCCACTGCCTTTAATCTTAACTTATCTCTCCCACTGAATTGTCTCCCACAGTTCTTTTAGCACAAGAGGAATGAATTTATTTACCCCAATAAGGGGCAAAAAAAAATGCTAACTGCTTACGTTAATTTTGCTTAATTAGTAAATGAGTGGAGGACCCCATATCAACAATTATATGGAGTTGATCCTTGCTGTATTTTATTACCCTTAACTAACAATCAGTTTTCAAAAATGTTACAGAACTCTATGGATTTTCAATTTTGATTTGCAGATTACTATGGAAGGACAGGAAATCATTATCCAAGAGGTAAGATATTTCTCATTTAAACTAAATTTGTGACTATAGAAATTTTCCATCCAGCTCCCATTTCACTGGTAGACACTTATTTTATTGATGGTTCATCTAAGGATATAGGAGGGATTCATGGTCCAGATATTCATCAATCTATTAATACTTTTTTCTTAGTCCAACAGGAAGAACTGGTTGTTTTTTATTCATTTATTACACTTCATAAATTCATAAATCCTTAAATAACTTTTCATAATCTGCTTATTTTGTGGGATTATTCCAGTAATAGACTTATATTCACACATAAACTCTGCCCTCCCCATTTTTATTTAAGGATGAAATAAGCAAGCTAACTCATTAAAGTGCTCTGTTTATACTTCTCCAGAAGAAAATTGAGAAATAGTATGCATATGCCATTACAGATGGATCCTGTTGAAGCATTAAGAATTCCTTTTTATTTCCTTCAACCCCAGGGGTTCAGGGATGATGGTAGATAGAGAATAGACAGTGGACATCACCAGAAGGATGATGCAAACTTCCAACTAATGAGTAAAAGAAGATATCAACCATATCATCAGAAGTCAGATCTGCCCAGATGGAGCCAAGATTAGGCCGTTTGCACTAAGGGAGAACTTATTTTACTAATGACTGTGTTTATGACTGGACCTTGGACTTGTAATATACTCATTCGTTGATCTGAATAAGGGACTGTGTTTTATTTTGCCATGAGATTTAAATCATTTCAAATTTGGATAAGACACCATAACATTTTATTTATATTTTTTAAACTTTTATTAATTATACTTTATTCACTTTGTATCCCCCCATAAGCCCCTCCCTCCTCCCCTCCCTATCCCACCCTCCCTTCCCCTTCTTCATGAATGCCCCTCCCCAAGTCCACTGATAGGGGAGGTCCTCCTCTCCTTCCTTCTGATCTTAGTCTATCAGATCTCATCAGGAGTGGCTGCATTGTCTTCTTCTGTAGCCTGGTAAGGCTGCTCCCCCCTCAGGGGGAGGTGATACATTTTATTTCTATTAAAGGCAAATATTGGCTAATGTTCTTCAAGATGCTAGTACTACTATTTATATGGGTCTCTTTTCAGGCTGTTCTCTATATTTTTCTGATCAATATAATAATGTAACTAATTGTACTGAACATAGTTTGGATCTCTGTTCTTGAATGCAGAATATTATCGACAATGCTTTCACTTTTGTAATATACTTTGCTTACTTATAGGATACTCACGCATCAAATGCTAATTATATTTATTTACGACATTTCAAAAAATATTCTGGCTATCCTACTATTAAAAAATTAAAAAGGGGAAGATATCAGAATACAGTTCAAAAAGCCAGCCATTGAGTTCCTGTTAGAAATAGAAGTGTTTATTTCAGCTACTGTTATTCATAAGCCGCTATTAAAAAACATATTTATGCCATGTGTGGCTTGTTTTTGTCTATACAATTTACCATTGTGATTCTTCTTAACCTTCAAAGTCTTAATTGTCTTATGATCTGAGAAAAATGGTTCTTTCATAAGATTTTAATCCAGCTCATTTTTAGACCCTTCTCTCTCAGGTTCATACTACCAGCTATAGCCGTAAACAATTCATGACAAGATTATTTTGTTTATAGAGGATTTGAATCTATTGCTACAATCAGTTTCAGAACAAAAAGAAAAAAAAACTATTAACACAACATATAGACTTATGTACTTAACTTTTGTTTTGTATTTAACAACACTAATAAAAATAAGTTGCATAGAACACTAATTTTCAACTTGTAGGAACATAATTGCCTCACGGGCCACTACTAAACAAATGATTGCAGAAGGACTGAAGGTCAGTGTAAAAATGAAAATATAATTTAAGTGCTCATGTCCATTAAACCTGCATTACCACTTTCAGAAAATTACTTAACATGTATGTGTGCTGGGGATGGTGGGAGGTACCTGTGCATTTGTGTGTAGAGGCTGTGTGTCAATGTCAGGTGTCTTCCATTACATCCACACCTATATGTAGTCTGAGAAAGATTTCCTAGTGAAGCTGAAGCTGACTGATTGTCCTAGACTATCATGCCCAGCTTAGTATGCAAGGGCTGGATTGAACTCAGACTCCCCTGCCTTTTACTGCAAACATTTTACCAGCTAAGAAATAGGCCTGGCCTCCCTTTATAGACATTTTGTAAGGTATTGTTTTAAACAAAAGATTTATAAAATTCAAACAATAAGAATATAAAATACTAACTACTCAAAGTATGGATATATTAGGGAAATGTGGAATTATATAAAAGATAATTACCCACATATGTAAAAATAGTAAAAAGCTTTCATGAAACTGATACAGAAAAACAGGAATTCTACAGCTGTATTTATTCTTTTTTTTATTTAACTTTTATTAAATACACTTTATTCCTTTTGTATCCCCCCCATAAGTCCCTCCCTCATCCCCTCCCTGTCCCAACCTCCCCCCCTTTCTGCATGCATGCCTCTCCCCAAGTCCACTGATAGGGGAGGTCCTCCTCTCCTTCTTTCTGATTTTTTTTTGTTCTTCTCAATGCAGTTTATTCAGGAACCTTGAACAATCTTCTGACCCTGGGGAAAGCCAGTCCACAGCTTAAAATAGCCTCTGGTTCACCAACCCCAGCGTGCCTCGTGGGCAATGCAGATAGGTCCACATACACAGAAGCAAGCCAGATCCTCAGCCTTAGCCAAATATGGAGTTGTTTGTGACAGAGAGCACTCACCATCGGGAAGGTGGAAGGCAGAAAACAGCTCCATCTTTAAGGCGGTATTACGCAGCTCTCTACAGTTCCCTCTTTTTGTTTTAGACGCATCAGGCAAGAGTAGAGGTCTGATCTCTGATATTAGAAATATATTGGGACTTTGTACCAATGTTCATTTAGGTGTCATCCACCCAAAGAGCATCAGACCCGTCCGATACCTTTTTCTCAGAGGTGGGACCTGGGGCATCAACCCGCATGCAATCAGACATGCTCTTCTCTGGGTCGAGAGCGGCTGACCCTGAGTTCAGTACTTAGCCTCGCATCCTGAGCATAACATTTTAGCTTTTTATGGTAGCCAACCATGCTTTGGGATACTGTCCTGCTTCAATGGCTGTAAAGGCCTGAATGATCATGGCTGCATTACACTGTTGTGAGACTCTAACCTTGCATATACACCACAGGCAAAACAAGGCGACCAACACCAGAAGGCCTGCTAATGCTCCCATGCCCGCCCATTCCTTCAGATGATTCATGGCTGCAGCAATCCATGATGATACTCCTGTGGCTAGTCCTGAGTCCACTCTGGTAGAATTTGCCGTAACAATGGCCACTATCAGCTGCTCCATCATAGTATCGAATTCTTCAGTCCAATTACCTAAAATATAGCTAGACAATTGTTTAGACAGATTTGCAGCACAGGAAACATTCTCATATTGTATGCTAGTGACACAAAGTCCAGCATACTTCCATTGACAGCCAAGTTGAGCGATTTGCCATAGGGTATCAATTTGCTACTGCATGAGGTCAATCCTCTGATTGAACACCATCAAGTCTCCTTTTATTTGAGCATTAATTCCTTTTTTTACATCTAGAGCATGAGCTACATTGGCTAAAAGATTATTTAGGGTCTGAGCAGTCTGCATAGTATGACTCATGGCTAATGCCGCTGTGGTAGCTCCAACAGCTGCCAGTGAGATGGCAGTAACAATGGCGGCTGTAATTCCAAGATCCCTTTTCTGTCTGAAGAGAGTCATAGCATGAAGGGCATCAATAGGCACAGGCACCCAGCAAGGCATGCGAGTAACCAGGGCATAGCTAACTTCACTAGCATTCCGGCATTGGGACAAAAAGCAAGTATCATTACCACAATTACTTGGCTCTATCTGGCTAACAATGAATAGAAATGGGGGTTATAAACAAACAGGTGTGGACTTATAGGAAATATGAGAAGCCTTAACCCCCTCATTGGAATATCCTGCATCAGTTCTAGAACTAGCAGTGGTGGTTTCCGAGGTCTGAGTAGGTTCAGGAGACCATTGCCCCCAGGGGCGAGACGTGTTCCATGTAAATTGACTAACTCCATGTTTTCCTCCACTTTTGAAAGTCATTTAAGGTTCTTAAATTATCTTTTTTTAAAAAAATTTTCATCGATTACACTTTATTCATTCTGCATCCCCCCCATAAGCCCCTCCCTCCTCCCCTCCTGATCCCACCCTCCCTCTCTTTTCTGCATTCATGCCACTCACCAAGTCCACTGATAGGGGAGGTTCTCCTCTTCTTTCTGATCTTAGTACATCAGTTCACATCAAAAGTGGCTGTATTGTCCTCTACTACGGCCTGGTAGGGCTGCTCCCCCCCAGGGGGAGGTGATCAAAGAGCAGGCCAGTCAGATTATGTCAGAGGCAGTCCCTCTTCACATTACTATGTAACCCACTTGGAGACTGAGCTGCCATGGGCTACATCTGTGCAGGGGTTCTAGGTTATCTCCATGAATAGTCCTTGGTTGGAGTATGAGTCTCTGGGCAGTTCCCTGTGTTCAAATTTTCTTGTTCTGTTGCTCTCTTTGTGGAGGCCCTGTCCTCTCCAGCTCTTACTATTTCCCAGTTCTTACATAAAATTCCATTCACTCTGCCCAACAGTTAGTTGCCCATCAGGCTTGGCATCTGCTTTGGTAGTCTGTAGGACAGAGGCTTTCAGAGGCCCTCTGTGGTAGGTTCCTAGGTTGTTTCCTGTTTTCTTATTTTTCTGATGTCCATCCTCTTTGCCTTTCAGGATGGGGATTGAGTGTTTTAGGTAGGGTCCTCTCCTTGCTTAGTTTCTTTAGATGAACAGATTTTAGTGGGTTTGTCCTATGTTGTATGTCTATATGAGTGAGTATATACCGTGTGTGTCTTTTTGCTATTGCTTCAGACACTCATCCAAACACTACATACTCAAGTACCATTCAATGGAGGCTCTCACATGTAAAATCGATCACAGAACACACATAACATTTTAATTAGGTTCATGACTTAAGCTTAGATCCCATTCATAGTGATTTTATTATTATGTGACCCATAGGCTGTTTGTTGTTTGTCACCATTGTACTGGTGGTGGAAGGTGAGAGTGATGGCTAGGGCCCAGGTGACCCTCACTCAAACCCTTCTTAGTTCCCCTTAACATAGACCTAGCCAACATTGTCCTGTTTTATTTATTTTTCTGCCTTGACTACAGAGTCAAAATCTATCTTCAGTAAGCTACTCCATGGCCACGTTATGACCAGAAGAAAAGTCATTCCCAGTGTCCATGCTCTCCTGTGGGCCTGTGAAGGAGCCCCCATCTTCTTCCATTTCTAACCTATTTTAAATTGGAAATCAAGTGCTTTCACTTCTCAAACTTTAACTTTCACACTTTTAAAATTATTTTCTGAAGTGAGAAAATTTGGGACGATGTCTCCAGATGCCCTTTATTGTTTGAAAAATGAAAAAAAAATTGTTTTCATTTTTTTATTTTTAAAGTTTATCTCCCTTATTCATGAGAGGAAGAAAAGAGAAGATGCAATTTAGTCTATTGACATTTGAGTTAGCAAAGTAGGATGATGATGGTGCCTCATGTGATTAATATTAATAACGACAATATAAGCTCCTACAAAGGTCTCCACTGATCCCATATTATTCTGGCTGCATAATAAGTATCCTGAATATTTAACAACTAAATGGAATGAAACTCAGCTGTCCAAGCATGCTGAGCTGCCATATATATGCAAGAAGAAATCTCTTTCCTGTGATGAGAAAAGACTGGTCTGGCTGTGACAAAATATGACATCTTTCACCTTTAATCAAACTGCAAGTAGCATCTGATGCTACAAAGAACATCTGCCTATAGAATCTGAGAAATGAGAATTCTTCCTTTGTGAAGCTCTTTAAATGAAATTCTACCCTGAAACTGCTCACTATCTCCCTGCTCTAGTCCTTGGGTGAGCAAGAGAGGTCTGTGTTGAACTGATGCAGGTTGAAAGACATAGGAGAAGCTACAGAAAGGATGTGAGTGAGGGCCTGTTGCTGGTGGGAGTGGGCGGGGGAGATTGATTAGTAGACAACAGCAAATCTGCATATCTATAATTGCATTTTGTTGGAGAAGAAAACAAAATGGCTGTTTTTCTTTTTTCCCCCTTTTTTATTTTATTTTATTTTTTAACCAGGAATGAGGTGCAAGCAGCACCCTTAGGGCAAAGGCATGTTTCTCCATAGCACATAAAGGCTTTATTAGATACAAAGTTTTCATAGGAAAATGAGTTTTTTTCCAATTCAATTCACTCTGGAAATGAGATTAGTTTTGTGTATTGTGTGAACTGTGCCACTTTCCCCTTTATTTGTATGCTCAGCATTTTAAATATAACAACAGAGACTAAAAGAATATTTGAGAGAAGAGAATAAATCCCAAAGCAGTTGATTTTTACTTGTAGAATATAAGTCATCAGTAAAAGAATCTAGCCTTTTTTTCCTATAGGACGTGCTGCCTGTTACACTGCATTTGACAGCTGTCATCCAGACATGCCTATTGATTATTCAGAGGATATAGCTTCTAATAGATGCCACATAGAGGTATTGAAACTGAAGATTGATCCAGGAATCTTCAGATGTCTTTGAAAACAAATAAGCCTTCTTAGCTCTTGGCCACCAAAGCCTTCAGAGTCAGTGACTTTTAGGTTTTATCTTGCAGTTTCAAAGAAGAAAATTCACAGACTACAAAGGATGGGTTTTAAAGAGAGGTATATTATAGATTCATAGAGGGAGTGAGAGCAAAGCACCTTTAAACCACTCCTGTACTGGACAGAGTAGAAATAGGACTAGAGCTTGCTTCTGGCATTTCTTCCAGCAGGACAGTATTAGAATTGCTAAGGATGTCCTGCTCCAGTGTGGACCATCTCTGCCTCCCGTTCTCATAAGTTCTTTGTATAATATATTGATGAATCCATGGAATCAAACACATGTGTAAGAATACTAAAGATGTGTTGGTGCTAACCTAGAACCCCTGCACAGATGTAGCCCATGGCAGTTCAGTGTCCAAGTGGGTTAAATAGTAATGGGGACAGAGACTGTCTCTGACATGAAAAGATTGGCCTGCTCATTGATCACCTCCCCCACAGGAGGGAACAGCCTTAGTAGGCCACAGAGGAAGACAATACAGACACTCCTGATGAGGCCTAATAGACTAAGATCAGAAGAAAGGAAAATAAGACCTCCCCTATCAGTGGACTAGGGGAGGGGCATGTGTGGAAAAGGGGGAGGGAGAGAGAGATTGGAAGGGGAGGAGGGAGGGAGCTACAGGGGGGATACAAAATGAATAAAGTGTAATTAATAAAAACATTTAAAAAAGATGTGTTGATGCTGAAGGTAATCTTTGGATGTTAGGATCAGATAAAATCTTTTTTTTTTGTTATCATACAAACCTTTGTTTATATACATTTGTATCATGTGGAAAATGTTTATTTATATTATATACAAGTTTAATGTTATCAGTAACTCTGAATTTCTGACATCTTTTCAAGGGGAACATGATCAGAAAAATAATATTAAAGTACACATCATGATTTTTGTCTGATAATTCAGTTTCTACTTAATGCTTCTCTATTACCTTTACTGGATATAGTTTCTTAATTTCAAGTGACTGACTAGGTTACATCTTTATAGAAAATATTATGAATTGCATTATATTACAGAAAACAGTCTTTGGTTCCTTGCATTATGCTATATCTCTGTTCACTTAAAAGTTAGCAATACTGTGGCATCCAGCACTGTTTAGAGACATGACATTCCTTTTCTAAAAAAGTTTTATTTATTTATGTGTTCAGGAAGAAGCATGTGTCTCATAACATGTATGTGGTTCCCAGAGGAAACAGCAAAATTAGTCTTTTCCTTCTACTAATATGTGAGTCTGGGGAATCAAACTAATTTCTCAGGCTCGATCACATGTATCCTACTAGCTAAGCCATCTTCTCTGCCATCTTCCCCAGTTCCTAGAGTGTAGGCTTAGTTTTTACCAAACCTACTTTGCTTAGGGTTCGTAAGCACCTTTACCTCCCTTCCAGACCCCTACAACCTTAGGTAGGAGATTAATAGGGAAAAGGGATATAATTATCTTTTATCTACTTCCTGCTGATTAAGATCAATGGGTCCTCAGAGAATTACCAGACTCAGTCCTCAGGATACCAGCAGTCCAATCCAAAGACCAACATGGAGTAGTAACACAAAGTCAGTGAATGCTTCAAGACCAAGTTGGATTGTCTGGAGAAGCTGTCTGGAATGTTTCTCTCTGCGAAGCTAAGTCTGGAAGCACAACAATCAGCACAGTGATGCCGATCAAAAAAGTGGTGTGTCACTGCTTTGGCCTTTATCTATCTCCTCTTCTAAAAATCCAACCACGGGTTCTCACCTGGCCAAAGTCATGTACCTCACATGTGAGGTATCACAAGAAAACATCACACGCCCTCTCACAGACCAACCTGGGTAAAACATCATCACACGCCCTCTCACAAACCAACCTGGGTAAAACATCATCACACGCCCTCTCACAAACCAACCTGGGTAAAAC